>JAOWBC010000935.1:3225672-3253572 GCA_028566105.1 Hypoplectrus providencianus | reverse complement strand
ATGTTCCCATTCCACAGTCTGTGGGCTAAGCACTGAAAAAGTAACATTTTCAGAAAAAAGTTTTCTTTCATTTGTGGGGGTGGAAATCCAAAATAATAAGCTTAAAGATGCAGATATGCCCGTAAAGCTTGAGAAAAGGTGGCCCCTTTTCACAATACATGAAGTCATGTTGTTCAGTCCAGCTGAAATATACTTGTTTGAAATAAAAAGTTTGGAAAGAAAATGTTCTTTCATTTTCTATAACTGCCAAGCAAACAGATGCAAAAGGACTCTGAAGGGGTCAAGCATAGCCGTGAATGTAAAGCAGGTATGACATGTGCGCGTTTTCGTCATTGCTGCACCAATAAAGATGCCCTGTCAGACCTTTTTTAGCTCTCTACCTCCCTTCTCTATTCTTCCTAACTGGGCACGAGGCCAGCGGCTCCCCTCCACTCCTCCGTCTAACCCTCTCCCACACAGGCCCGATGGAAAACACTGACCCCACAGTGGACGGGGAACACAAAGCAACTCTGGCGAGGAGAGTGCGGGAGAGAATCTTAAGGCAGAAATCCCGACTGCGATGGCATTTCTGTGCGGGCTTTGCATTTTCAGAGGACGTTTTGTTCGCCTTTAAGTGCCACGGGTGAATGGCTGTCTTTGTGGGGCAAAAGAAAGGCTGAAATTGAGAGGAGAGACCGGGGGAGAAATAAACAGAACAGAAAGTGCACAGAGAGTGGGAGAGGAGAAGAAAACGACAGAAATGACGGGGGAGACGGAGAAGACGAGGGAGTGAATGGAAGGAGGTGGAAGAGAGGGAGGGTTTGTTGGAAGGGCTAGCTGGGCAGCTGAAAGCCTGGGTGAGCTCTGTGCCACGTTTGGTGCCAGGGGGTGAACGCTCCCCGCCGCACAGGCTCCACCATTGTTGTTTCCATAACAGAATGCCACGCCAGCAGCCTCAACACCACGCAAAACAGCAGCCGTCCTCCACATCCGACCAAAACACGGAGGGTGACCCCAAACGTACAGCGTGTTGGGAAAGCAGAATATTCTGGCTGTTTAACTCCTTCAGTTCAGTGGATGCCATCTGAGCATGACAAAAAAAGACCCTTAAAGACATACTTCTTGAAAAAGCCCCCAAAAGTTACACTCACCGGAACAATCTATTCCAGAAATCACAACCAGCCAGAACTTCAGTGCCAAAGCTTGGAAAGTAAGCGACCAGCTTTGAATCCACTACAGTACTGGCATGTGTTTCATCCAACAAAATGCCTAAATTCCAAAACTGTCCTTTGGAATTGGCATCAGAGACCATAAAAAGTTGAGAAAATGTGAAAAAACATTGGCTGTCTCAATCACTTCCTTATATTGGTTATGATTGCTGATGCTAGCTACATTTAGCAAGGCATGACTGTACAAAGGATGAAACCAAGTCTATTTTTATCACAATTAATATTTTTTATGTACTAGTCATGGAATATATTTGTATATTTACACATGTATATATTTTTTTAAATCACATCACTAAAACTTGTTTTCTGCATTAAATATTGTGCTAAAAAAAATGATACCGATATGCCTTTGATGGGCCAAAATTGGCACACTGGTCAACTGATATATTTGTTGGGATTTAACTGTTATCTTACAGAACAATTTTTTGGGTGGATACACTAAACATTTATATTGTGTTTCTTTTTATTGCAATAGTGAAAGTTAGAAAATCTGAGTGCACACCAAAAAATAGAATTGCTGTATTGTGACACACCCAATATACAATATCTTGGTTAAGACTTTACTGCACCGTCGCCTTTATTATGTGTTGATTGCCTTACCAAACATCCCGCAAAAAATGGATTCCATTTCAGGAAATACATAATACATACACATAAATCGAGAAATGGCCTTTATAGAGACGTCATGCACCCGTATTGGGTTACAATTTGGCCGGCTTCTTTCCCCATAAACCAAGATGACAAAATGGCTCTGAAATGCGACTTTCCATCCTGCCTCCCCCCTCCTGCTGGCTGATGTATGGGGCCTTGGTGTTGATTGTGCCACATAAAGCGTACAGAGCACCTGAGCTGGCAGGCCAGACAGAGGGCCTGTTGTCGCGAAAGCCTGGCCCAGTGTGGGCTTAGCGTGGGCATGTTGGGAAAGCTGTAATAGCTGCCTTGCTGAATCACAGTGCACAGACACAGTGCTAGTAAACACTAATGAGGAGGAGAAGGTTGGGCCTGTAATGGAGAACTCAACAAACAAGCAGAGAAACACGGGGAAAGAAACGGGCGGACTCACCGTAGACAGGAGGGAGTTCTGTGATAGTGTGACAAACTGCACCGTCAGCTCAAAATGAGCTCCAGCCAAGTGTTGTGATTCTGCTGTGAAACCTGAAACACATTACTGTGAGTTGTGCTAAAACAACGGATGACTGATTGATTCCCCACATTGACACGTAACATCGTGTAATGTGGCTGTAATGGTACCGTTTCTCACTGCAGGGACAGCTCGCCACAGCCCAGTGATCACACACACCAAACTCCTGTTTAATTCTTAACCTTTTTAGAACAGAGAGATTGCACTGTCTGGATTACAGCCAGGGAAATACTACATTTGCTGATACTATGCACCTATCAAGGACATATCAATATCTTGTATCTGTTTTGTCTCTTATGTTGTCAATATAGAAGCATCAATTACTTTAATGATGCAAAAAACACTCTGTGAGGTTTATTAAAAAATGGTTTATGATATTTATTTTGTTCTGTGTAAATGGTTGGCAATAATCTGACACTGAACAAACATTATTTTTTATTTAGCTATATATTATTATTTTTATTTAATTTATTCTGTATTTTTTCAGTATAATAATGTGTAATGTTAAAAAAAAAAATCTTTTAAATTAAAAAAAATGTTTAAGAAAGCAGTCAGTTCAGAATTAACGCTTAACACCGGAAATGTTCTATTTTAATTGATTAAGTACACAGAATAAAAAACTTAAACGTACAGTTTTCTGTAGATTATACCATTAATTTATTTCTATTTTGATACATATTACAAAATATAGACAGATTACATTTAAAGCATTACCTCCACATTGACATGAGTTCACCATTCATGAAAAATGATGAACTCACATTGGGAATAAACTTACAAATGAACTTTTGTAACTTTGTAAAAGCTCATATGTTTAAATGAAACCAAACTATGGTAAAGTCTACTGGGCCAAGCTTCCAGCCCTGAAATGAACCAAGTGTCGTCCCTGCAACTGCAAATCACAGACAGATAGACCCAGACATACAAATGCTATTTATTTATGCAGACAAATAGCTTTGGAAAGTTCATCTGTACACCATTGTTTTGCTTACATTTCAGCTCTGGCTGGTCACAAGACCGAAAAAGACAAGTAATTGTATTCAGAGTGACAAATGAAACCAGAGGCCAGAAACCTGCACGCTGAGGCCACAGAGGAGGTTTCTGTGATTGTAAACCGTGTTGTCAGTTGATCAGGTTTAGCCTGTCGGCTGTGCAGCGCCTGTCAACCCCTTCACCAAACGACTGCTGGAGGACACATGCACAGAATGTGAGTGCACGTGAGTGTGTCTTTGGTTGTCCACACACTGCTGTGGATCAATCTGAAATCTGGAACTTTTTTTTTTTTAACTTCTTATATCTTTTTATCCATCACGTCCTGTGACACTGTTCTCACTGTGACTGAGCTCTGAGCTTCCTGCCAATAAGCAAATGTAAGCTAACATGCCAAATGAATATCATGAACACTGTCACTGTGCAATAGCTTGTTGTCATTAGCATTTAGCTCAAACCACATCTGATAACAGCTAGATATTACTCTAGATACGTCCTTCCAGTTACTTAAAGCGGCCAGGCCCTCAATTCTGCATAACTTTATGAAGGAAATGAAATATAGATCAAAACCGCTTTTCGAACCATGCTATAAAACAGTTTTTTTCAGCTGTAAAGTTGGATATTTTAACATGGGGGTTTATGGGGATTTACTTCCTTTTTCTTTTTAAACAAAGCAAATGCAGTTTTTGCCACTTTTGTGTTGGCCAATTTTTCATCCCTTGAGGGTGCATTTAGTTCATAACAGTGCTGTTAGAACCAATTTTAGGGGTCAATTTTATGTATTTAATATTAAACAAAATAATCTGTACTAATCAAATGATAAAATAACTATACAAATTTCTAGCAGAAAACAATGCATATGGTTAGAATCAGTATACGCCATTTATTTAATTTTTGTATATTATTTATGTAAATGAGGTGTCTATGCAAATCATAATATCCCACATCATATGAAGTGGACTGCAGTAGAGCCACACCCCCTTTTCCAACCAGCACTATTACACTATTCAAATCTGTCACCAACACCCCGTTGCATTTTCAAAGCCTCCTCTTTCTGAAATTGCGGCCGAGTTTAGCAGTTTGACCAGCGGTGAACTAAAGTAGTTTTCAAGCTAGTTAGCCAGCTAGCACATATGCTAAAGCACAACTATTCTGCAATGCTATCATTCAACAAGGTGGGCTTATACCAGCTAGCTTAATGAATTAAGCCTGCAAACAAAGACACTTAAAATTAAATCTAGTTATGAAAATGTGATACAAAATTTCAAATGGCTCTTGTAATAAACTATCTGCAATTCATAAGCCTGTTTATACTGTGTATATCTATACAATAAATCGATTTAGTGGACCAAATTTGAGCATTATAAATGCTATTATAACTTGAATATTATAAACGATAATAAACTGGGATTTAAAAGGTATTACAGCTCTACAGCTCCAGTTTATTCGCAGCCCCGGCTATGTACATGGGAAACATGTTGGTGTTCAGAAGCAGCACCGATTTGTTTGTGCATCCACTTTAAATAAGCAATCGTTCTCAAAAATTGCTGACTCCAGCGTTAAACACATGTAATCACATGTATGGTCATATGGATAAGACATCGGGACATCATTGGAGGGGAGCTGAAAGTTTACTGTTTTGCCCTTTTTGCACTCTCCCCCTGTGTGTGTCACCAAAAGGGTAGGTTAATTTCTAGCAGGGACAGCTGTGCCTGTTGACATTTAATGGGAGCTCAGAGAGCCCTCCATATGGGCGCCTGTGTGCATGAGTATGTAGGTTCCCAACTGGCACCATTGGAAAAGTGAGAGATCAGACTCCTATTCAAGTGATTAAAGAGCGCCCGTCCGGGCTTTGGGAAAATCTCCCTTTATTCTGGCGGGGAAGAAAAAGCGAGCGTGTAATGTGGCAGAGTGAATCCTGAGCTGGATGCAAGGATTAAGTCACTGACAAGCCATTTAGTAAACATCTAAATGGAAGCAGGCTGTGGATGTGATCTTGTAAAATAAGCTCAGATGAAGGATATCAAGGTTTCATCAGTAAGGATAAGCCTGTGAGACGTCTTTGTGTTGAAAGGTCATGTCTTAAAATAAAATGGAGCCCTTATGAAGACAAACTCACAAGGAACAGTTTAAGTTGCCCGCTTGTCGTCGAAGCATTTCTCCCAGGGCTAGACTGTGTTTTTGTTTTCCATATGATACAGGCTGATAATATGATCTTCCATTTGCAGAAGAGAACATAATACAGTTGCTGATTTTGATTGATTATTCCAATATTTTTGCTTGAGACTTGAGCAGGTCATGACAGACATTAATCGCTATCTTCTGAGATTTCAAAATAAAAGCATTTAACTGATTTAAAGAGATAGTTTTGATATTTTTAAGTGGGGTTTTATGAAATATTTATCCATAGTGTGTATTATCTGTGTTAGCCTAGATGGTGGCTGGCATGCCCTGTACCAGACTTCTTTGACAAAATCGACCATTTTCCCGCGCAGAAAAAACCAGACCTTCCCTTTTATCACTGCTTTGATTGGTAATCTTGGATTTAATAGAAAAAGTAAAATACCTATTTTTGTCCAAGAAGTCTAGTGGATTTGAAGATGGAATGAAAAACATCTTAACCTCCCCATTAGAAAGGGGTGAAAATATTAAATATATAGCGTACACTAAGAGTGATATAGGTATTTCTTAGCAGTACATATTTTCTGATGGTGTTGGATTCATTTTTGCTGTATAACAAATCGTAGATGGCGGTCAGAAGACCCCTAATTTAATTTCAATATTAGTTTAAGTGCATGTTATTTTTAGAATATTTCCATTAGACGGCCCGGTCAGATTTAAGTTTACATGTGGGTGCACTTAAGCCGTAACTTCCTCCGAGCCACCAGACTCCTTAACTCACCAGATGCCTGAAGCAGCTAGTTTGTGTTATTGTTTGTCTTTGCTGTTTTAAAGGCTTAGTTCAGATTCACAAAACACATTCAAACTAACACATCTAAGCAGCAGTAGACCAGAAACACGTGTTCTGCAAGGTTAAATTCCTTTTTTTGTCAATGGAGTCTGGAGGCTTAAAACAGCATAGATAAATATGCTCTCAATAAGAGCTTCAGTTCCTCGAAAGAAAAGGATGTCTGATGGCAAGATGTAGCAGTGAAATTATTCTAAATATACCAGACATTTCAACTAATGCTGATTCTCTTAATCAACATTGAAAATGACCAACAGTGAAAGTGCTAATTCGAATTAAATCTAAAATTATGCAAACAAAAGAAGGTTTAAAGAATAACATGCTTATTATTTTGCAAACTAAAAGATTTTAGAGTGTTTATTGTTGATCCTCTGTTTTCACACTAAAAATCTCCCAGCCGGATTCAGAAACTAGCTGTAGATGGAAAGGGAAAGTGGCTGAAAGAAGATGGATGGTTGGATATATTCCCTGCTCACATCTGGAAGCCTTTAGGGCCAGATCCCTCCAATTTCCTCCACTGAGGTTTCCCAGTCGCTGCATAAAAAGCAACTAAATATGCAGGCAGCTAACAACTAGCTACAGTAGCCTGTGGCCTTGCCCAGCTGACTGTGCCCGCTCACATTGTTGTTACTGAACAGCTGACACACAACAAGTACTATTATATAACCCGTCCCAATCAATCCAGATGATTGGGCTTTACTGACATGCTGATCCCCACTGTGTTCATTCATTAGCATACACTCCCAAACACGTATTATGTGTGTGCGATTTCCAGCACTCTGACAATCAATCATGACTGTTTGTTCACTGCTGCCACATCTGTCCACGTGTTTACTGAACACACAGAGAGACACTGTCTGTGTTCTCAGGAGAAAGATAGTTTTGCATGTCAGCTCACTTATCTCAGGACCCCTTATTTAGCACTATAAGAATCCACTGATACCCAACACAACACAGTGGTGTAGGTGCAACGACCATTTCTGTCAAAGTCCCGAGGTTGCTTCTGTGCAGTGGAATAAACTAGTGGCATTAAAGCAGAACACACACTTTAACCAAGCAAGCATGTGCATTATGAGCAAACATGTGACAGTAATAAGAAAAAGTTTAAAATATTATCTGCAGGCAGGTGAATTAATGCTAAAATATTTAAAGGATAGCGGCTTAAAACCATGCACTGTTTTGTTTAAGCAAAAAATGAGGAAACTTTTAAAGAGAATTGAATCTGTCAAAACACTGTCCACGGAATTACATAATACACGAACTGACAAACTTTTTTTAAATGCTTACAGGGTACAAACTGCAGGCCTATACAAAGTGGAATATCATCAAGGCCTGTGGCTTGTGTAAACAATACCATTCAGCAATATTCCCACATAAACACCATGAAAACCCTGTGACGTGCCTCCTTTTTTCAGCTGAGAAATCTTCAGGCCAAACCCCTTTTGAAAACTTCACATTTTTGTTATAATTGTGGCAAACAATACACATATGGAGTAAAACCAAGATATGAGGTATCACCGCGGATAATACAATTGTGCTTCAATGTTCGGCACACATTTTTCATCAAATTGCATTTTATTTCAAAAGAAATGTCAACCTGTGGGACAGACATTCACCACAAGCTACCGCCCATAATGGTGTATTTTGTTGTTAAAATTTTGACGAAACACAAGCAGACCAGCTTTTGTGTTTAAAGCGTATTGGCTTGTGATTTATATACCGAATGCCAAAGTCATTACAGCAATAATGCTGCAATATAAGTATTGCGACATTAATGAAGGCAACAATAATTTGATAGTTAGTTTAAAGCTTGGTCTCGCGCTGACTCCCATACTCGTCCTGTCGGGGAACAAACAGTTCTCCAACTACAACTTTGTCACCCTTCAGTCGTGAACCCACACTTTAACACTCATAACTCCATTTATAAAAAGTACCACATGCCATTAGGTATGATTTCATAGCTCACATACGGGACTAGTCCTGTTCACTCCTACACCGGGATACTATGAAGCGGGCCCCCTTTCTTCTTCGACTCGTGTCAAAACCGAAGCCAATAATCTTTGGGGACTAAAGCAACAAACAGCGGGATAACATGACAGTAGTGCGGTTATTAACTTACCCTCTAAAAGCCTGGAAATCAGCGAGTCGACGTCCAACTCCCCCTCCGCCATTTCTGTAGCAAACAGCTCAGCCCGCCGCAGTCTGGAGCAGGCAGGGCAGGCACCGCCTCACTGCACAGAAACGCACCGCCAACCTCCTCCCACTCAGGCCTCCCGTTTAGGACTGTTATGCTGCGTTAGGGTGCCCCTTGGATTTTCTAGCTTCCACCAAAAAAGGGGAGCCTTGAGGGACCTTAACAGTGTTTTTAAGTGACTAATTCCCCGTATTGTTCAGTGGGGAAAGAATTGTTCGGATTTCATAATTTCGTAAAAATGTAATTACCACACTATAAATTACTCCACAACAACAACAAAAAAAGAGGTAAAGCATCAGCACCAAAAAGTACTTATGTTACATATGAACATACATACAGTACTCTCATCTTTGTGGTGGTTACACATCTTTTTGTGTATTTGTTTCAGTTCATTTCCTCTTTGAAAAATTGTTTGAGTCACAAGTAATTGTTTAGTCTGTTATAGTTGTTTGATGTCCGTGGTTGTTTTGTGAATTGTGTGGCAATTTGTGCCACTTTGTTTGTTGTTGTTTTGTCCTTAATAGTTGTGAGTGTCTTTCTGTCTCTCTGCAGTTGATTCAACCTGTGTGTGTGTGTGTGTGTGCCCTCCTTTATTTGTTGGGCTTCTGTAGCTATAATTTTAGTTCCTTGGTTGTTTTCCTTTGTTATTTTGTTGCCAGTTGTGTCTCTGTGAAGTCATTTTGAATCTTTACGTAGCTGTTTTTCCTCCTTTCATAGTTGGTTTATCTCTCTTTTTGTCCATTTGCAGCACTTTTCTGAATTTTAGTAGTTTTTTGGTTTATGTGTAATGTTTGGTCTATTGTACTTAACATTTTCTGTGCTTGTTTTGCCTCTTGTAATCAATGTGTCTCCTTGGGGTCATTTATTTATCTGTGTGAGTGTTTTGTGGTTCAATTCAGTTGGATCTCTTTATGATTTCTGAACTCTTATTTTCCTCTTTTTTGTCCCTGTGTAGTCACCTTGGATCTGTTTGTACTCGATGTTTCCCCACCTTTCTATATTTATTGTGAGTCACTTTCTGCCTCTTTTGTTGCTGTTTAGGAAGTCCTTGTGGTTGTTTGGTCTATTTTTTCCCCCATTGATTGTTATGTAGGGCCATTTGTTGTTTGCTCCAATCGTGTGATTTCCAACAGTACTAGAATGCATCAGGGAGCCTCAACATTTGCAACAGGTTACAGGGATATTTGAATATAATAAGAATATTATCATTGTGAATTATTTTCATTAGAAATTTTCGAATTATTTAAATCAATTTTCAATTAATTAAGTTTACAATTAAGATTTCACAACAATGGCTTTCTAAGCCTCGTGGTTTATGGGCGCTTGTAGCCAACGAAAATTATAATCTGCATCTGATAGTCTGTCTGTAGGGCCATTAATTTGACACAAGAAAGTTTTAAATGCCACAAAAGCACAAAATAATATCGAAAGGACAAATGCTTGGTGCTGGTTCTGATTTATTTACTTACAGCGCCCTCTTCTGGCAGAGTGCGATTTTCAATGTGAAGGCAAAAAACAAAATCTAAGGCTATTTCATGATTTATTTGAGTTGAACCAATAAGATAAAATAATAACAAAAATAATTATAATTAATCAAACGCGGTAGGAGGCCTACATGTTCCCTGACACTACTTTGCAAATGTAAAGTCCCGGAGCAGAGATTGTTTTGCGTGGGCCGGTGGAGTGGACCCAGACTACCACTCTCTCCAGGTTATGACTAAAGCCAGAAGTTATGTTGTTGCCTCTCCCACTCACAACCTATTTTTCTGTCCCTTTCAAGTGCGTCATCTGGGTATTTCCGCACTGTTTTGAGTGGGTGGTGGCAAGTTGCACTGCAAAGGAAAGTCGAAAAGTGCAGTTCTGTCAAGTCAGCAAGGCGACAACATCGGAAACAGACTACATTTTTTCCTTCAAAATAAAATTGCTGCACACCTACTCTTACTATTATTAAATTATTACTTGAATCAACAATTTAACTGATATGTGTATATGTATATGTGTAACTTACGTATAGGATAAATGTATTAAATGTTTTTATTGAATGATATTCTTTAAAATTTGAAATAAATCACGATTTTGAGCTCCCAAGAAAGCCCGCTAATCCCCAAAAACTGTCCAAAAATAAATATACAAGGAAAGGATAAGGAATAGTAGTAGTATTTAAGTTTTTCGTATCACATTAAATTAAGTATTTGGTGAGGCATACATGGGGCCATTATTTTGCAACAGACTTTAATATTAAAACAAAACACATATGTCTCATGTGGAGGAGAATAGGCCAATAATAATTTTGAAAAGGCTAAACATTTCGAACGCTTGCTGTTTGATACCCAAAATATGTCTTCAACTATTTTCAAGATCGAAAACCAATCAGAAATAATGTTTCATTTTCCCTGACATATTTTCAGATCAAGATCAATTTTGTAACATTTTAATAAGACAGGAACTATTTGAGATTGTTAGTACAATTAACTAGGTAAGGGTAGTTATTATAATTTAAATTCTCATTATTTAATTGATTCTTATTATTCTTCCTTAAATTATAATTATTTAAATACTGTAAATGTAAAAAAAAAAAAAAAACTACATACAGTGTAAGTACTCTATGTCGTACTATGTCGTATTTCAGATAAATGAGCAAAATAAATGAGTGGAAAATAGAAGTAACGAAAGGAGAGTCTGAGCGTAATGTTTTCTTGAAGACGCTGAAGTGAAAGTTTTCATATGTCACACAGTCTCATAAACAATGAAGTTACCGTGATGACAATGTATTGCACAAAAAGTCCGCGCGGCTCTTACCGGAAGCCCTGTGCTGTCGTGCGCTGTGGAGATTCACTCTCCGCACAGTGCCGTCCACAGCCGTGGGTGGAGCGAAGGAGGCGACTGAACAGCAATGTCAAGAAGTTTTTTGAGCCCGCACTGTCGCGTATGCTGCGTCTTTTAGCTGAAAAAACAAACAACAGATAAACAGTGGTGTCGACGAAGAAGCGCGTGTCGGACTCTAACCCAGCCATGGACGGTGAGTGGAGCTGGGTTTCTTTGCTCGGCCTTTTGACTCATTTGAGACACTGGAGGTGAAACTGTACAGGGAGTTGTTTTGCGCACAGGGGAAAGCCCCGCTATCACTGGGTTTGCGCTAACAGAGGGAGCCTGCTGTTCCCGGACAACATGCTAACGTACAGCAGGAAGTTTGACACAACTCTGTGATTTCATTACGTGTCCCTGTCATATCAGAGTGAGAGTTGGTGTTACGGGGTATTTCGTACCATGTGTGTAGCTATCTCACCTGGCGCGCGTGAACTAAACAGTCTCGAGCTGCCAAGAGGCCTGTTGGGTTTGTCCACCTCATGGATAGCGACTGAAAACTCCGGACTCCGTTCACATATTTGTTAATTTATTGGTCATTTGTCGGTATATGAAAGTACGAGATTGGTCATTTCTTGTCTATACTTGTCAGTACGCATGCTTGACTTCGGCCGACAAATAACTTATAGGGTGTTATCCGTTTTAATTTAAAATGCGTTCATTATGATTGGTCCCCGCTGCACGCAAACGCCCACCTTAGTTTTGGTGGACGGAAATCATGGAAATAGCACCATACGTTGTGGTCAGATGCGTGCTGTTTAGTAAGACCAATATATGCTGATGTAAAAAGTTTCTTGAGGCGATTTAAAAACTGTCCATTATTTTATTTTGAGTCACATTAACTATGACCTACAATTCAAATATAAGTAAACAGCACTATAATTGTTATTAATAAATGTTTAATCATGTCTAACATGATTGCATATCACAAGAAGTCAGTAACCTGGAAAAAGTGTCACTTTGCCAGGACAAATATACTGAAATCTATTAACACGTGTCCCAGATGCTTCAGCAATGATGTGATATTGGTGCGTTTAATGATTTATGAAGGCCAACTAGTGGTTTACTTTCACTTTCACAACATCAGACTGTATAATTTCACTGTTATGTCTCTCAAATACAGAAAAGTGAAAGTATTACACACTGCATGCTTTGTCTTATTTAAAGAGGCATATTCAATTATATGACATTTACATGATATAACTAGTAGTAGACAGGCATGTGAGTTTGGTCTATGGCTGGAAACAGGCATGTTTCAACTTGGAAAGCATCCTGTCCATGCTTTCACATTAAACAAGTCCTACTCGCTGATGGGTGGAGCTTTGGCCACCTGATCTGGTGTCACACCTTGCTTCTTTCACTCAATCTCAATTCATTAGCGGCATACCTGAAACTGGAGCGCTGCCTGCTCTTTGCTTACAATGGTGGCTCCTCACAACAAGGCGGGTAACTTGACACCGATATTACACCCTGCCTGTCATTGTTTGCTTTATTCTGCACTTCTTCTTCTTCACCGCGCTTGGCAGGCAGTTTATGGCGAGCAATTATATTTAGCTGGGAAGCCCTCGTATCTCAGCGCCCTATGACCTTTTTGGACGCTGCACTGTCTGGTAGATTTCCACCCCAACCGCGGCGCAAATGACAAACTCTTACTAAACCACAAATATGTGCTGAAAGCAGCTTTTGGGTTTTGTCATCATTACTGCCACTGCATGCTGTGTGTCATGTACTTTGTATGGTAAACCACTAATCACTGTAAGACTTGGACTAAGGAGTGGTTGACATGTCTTTTCTTGTTTCCTGTCCACCACAGGTGTGTATGGAGGATGGGGCCTGAACCCGCTCAACCAAGGTAATAACCTTGTTCTCATAAATGACCAGTGTTCTTCTGTGCGAACCAGGGCTGACCTTTCACGAGTAAACATTTCAACACTCCCGACGATCAATAACACAGCTATTTCTGTGTTGACACACTGATTCATTTGGTGCAGACAAGATGTGCTAAACAATCCTGATTTTGTGTTCTTGTAATTCCAAAATACTCAGTGACGATACATTTAATGTGTCACATTTTTCTTTTTTTTTCCCACTCCCACCTGTCCATCAGTCCAAACAGCAAACCCCTTCATAGAGATCATCGAGCAGCCGAAACAAAGGGGCATGAGGTTCAGGTATAAGTGTGAAGGCCGCTCAGCTGGCAGCATCCCCGGAGAGAAGAGCAATGATACCACAAAGACCCACCCAGCCATCAAGGTGAGACAAGCATTTTCATGCTGTGATCCATGGGATTTTTCTGACATTAAATAAATGCCTTACAATCCATTTTGGTGGGAGTTTGAGTAGAAAAAAACTGGATCAAATTAAGCAGTGAAAAAAAAAAAATAGGGCTGTAATAATAAACCAAACACAGGATTTGATACAATTTTGTGATACGTTCAAGGTACACTTCTTTTCACAATTTTTTGCAGACAAATTGTGACTTAAAACAATTCCCTCATTATTTCTCAAACAAAAAACAAAGTTTCTGAGGTATGGTGTAACTGCAAAACACAAGCTATGCGATGAATGCATATTTAAAAGAATCTATGTATGAATAAAGAAAAATAAAGCATATATTTTCTCTTATCATTAACAAATTAAAGATGATTCATTTTTATTTCTCTGGGGTAAAACAATGCATTTGTCCTTAAATTTGCAACTTAAATGACCTTTTAGGATAACAAAAATATGAAATAAAATTTAATGAAAGATTTTTTGAAAGAAATACCACTACAAATTAAGGCGAACGTGTTCTTAGTTGGAATTTACATGTTTGTTTTTTTTTACCAGAATCATCAGCACACTATCATTCTCAGGCAAAAGCTGAGATGTAACACTCACATTGTCCAGTGTTGGCTGTGTTAGCTAGCTTACAATCGACTTTTAAACCTGAGCTACTTCAGTAACTGCTGTAAAATTTTGTTTTATTGACCTCAAGAGTTCATTATTATCCATTTCATTTATACAGCAGGCAGTCAGATAGACCTCAAGTATCTCTCATTCTGCGCTCAGTTATTTTTTTCTCAATTTTCTTTTACCTGTTGTAGAGCTGAGTGGCAGTCCACTTACTTTTTGCAACATAGATTCAGCAATGGATAGCTAAAATGTGTGCATTTAGGCTGAAAGTTACATTTTATAGACGATGATGTTGATCCAAAACTTAACTGTTGGAGTCAGAGATAATTAATGTAAATCACAAATAATCAGTTGTAGCTCTACAAAAATTACAAAATGCAGTAAAAACCATCAAGTACACAATATTCTGTAATTTCTCTATCTATCGAAGGTACACCTATCTATCTATATTGCATGCTAGGGCTATGTTGTATAGCAGTATTATTAACACTGACAGTTTGTTTGAGCTGGAGGCTCAGTGAGTGAGACCAGATTGTAAATTTCAAGCAGGCCTTGAGTTCTTTGGATTCACTAATGTGTGACACGTTTTCTCTCCAGGTGCACAACTACAGTGGCCCCCTGCGTGTTCGCATCTCACTGGTGACGAAGAACACACCGCACAAGCCTCACCCCCACGAGCTGGTCGGCAAGGACTGCAAGCACGGATACTACGAAGCAGACCTGCAGGAGAGGCGAATACACAGGTAGACTGGCGGAGAGTGCGTGAAATGTTCACACACCGGGGACAAACTTGAGGAAATGACGTCACTTTCTGTTCAAAATGAGACTGAATTGCCTCAAGGGAAACTTCAGTTCCACGTAAAAACAAGGTAGCAATGTTGGAGATTGACCAAGATAAGGACTTTATGTGTAAGTGATGACATGTTTACTGTGGCCCTACCTTGGGTTTGGAGATGAGTAAAACATTAACAGCCTAAAACCACCGAATGAATTTACCTCTGCTTGTTGTTACTCTAGTGTTCTGTACAATGCTTTTAAGTTGCCACGGCTGAAAAAAGGATAGCAATAAAAGTTTTACAGGTTTTTAAAAAAGAACGTGCAACAACAGCAACTGAAAAGGTACTTTCAAACCATGTAATGATTAAACTTGTTGCATAACTTAAGCAGTCTGTCTGGGCAGAGGGAACTATGTCGGTCTGTATCTTTGAATTTCATCACACAGATAGATAGACAGTGTGTACTGCCCCCCCCCCCCCAAAACCAATATTGTGATTCAGAGTGATTAATTGCACTTTTTATATTAGTCATTTGTTTTTCACATTGTAAGATATAATAGGGTCTTTGGAGAAGAGAGAAAGAAAATAATTTCCTTAAAATGTGATTTGTTTTACCATATACTTATATATCACATAGATACCAAAAACATGAACATCAGTCTAAAAGTCTGGAACAACTGTATTATATTATTTGATGACTAAAAGGTCTTAATCTGTTTGTATTGCACTTGACGTCAAGCATTTTCCCACTCCTCTGGACTGTCCTCTGCACTCACAGATGTGGTCAGTGACCCAGCGTGATAATGCATCATTATTTTTAAATGTGGCTTTTATGGGAGCAAAAGTGTCCAAAGTGGAAGTGCACGGAAGATTAAAACAGTGGTTAATGGATCGACACTTGCAAACTGAAAATTGGGCGTTTGACCGCAGTTATGCAGGTCCCACAGTCTTTTGTTTCACAACCCCGAAAACCTGTACAAATGCACAGTATTAATTTAGAAAGTAGTATGCTTCAGTGGTTTCTGTCTTACACTGTATTTGCTTTCAGTTTTCAGAACCTGGGCATACAGTGTGTCAAGAAGAAGGATGTGGTTGAGGCCATCACTTGTAGGCTGCAGACCAATAATAATCCCTTCAACAGTAAGTGGCCACGCTGAAAGATGAGTGTGCAACACAAATGACTTTCTGTGTTGTTGCCCTTTCACTGTTAAGTCTATCATTCTGTGAAAAGTTAATGTGCAGTATGGAGGGAGTCCATAAATGTCTCAAATTCACTGAACTAGAATGGATCATTCTTTTGTAAACTTTGGTGATAGAATAACTAGTTTGAGTTAGTCTTTCGATTTTAAAGTGAGGATATGAAAAAAAGAAAATCCTTTTAATCTATATCTATCTTTATATGAAAAACAACTAGCTTTGTGTTTGCATTTTTTTTCACTTGCAATGCTAATGCCATAGCATAACAGATGCTTCCTAAAAAAATCGTATAGACAACATGCATTCAAGTCATGAGAACAGCACGGCATTATGGAGGCTAATATTAACAGAAATTAAAATCTGCATCTGTTATGAATGCTAACAATTTTGCGAGCTAGCGATCAGCTAATGTAATACAGTAAATGCAAAGGCATAATAGAGTTAAATGGTAAATGGACTGCACTTGTATGGTGCTTTTCTAGTCTTTGTGACCACTCAAACGCTTTTATTAAGCCATGACATCCCCACTTCCTCTGGTGAGGTTGGGAATACTGTAAGCGTGGCGTTCCTATGGACTTTCTCATGATAAAGGCTACACAACTCTATTTAAAAGCAGCGAGAAATCCCATCGCCACTGTTTAACTGAGGTCACTGAGGCTGCAGCAATGTACAGTAAGCACAAAAGAAAGATAAATACTGTTTACACAGGAAGAGAATCTGACAGATAGCCAGCTATTTTTATTTCCTGCAAAAAATCAACAACAACACCGTAAGTGTATGCACAGTTACAATAACAACAGAAGTGTGATTTGTTACCTTCACCCTTGACTGATGTGTAAACACTGATAGCCTGCATATGGCCGGATGCTCGGCCACACAGCTGTGTCGCCCGATTGTGAGCCCCACCCTTTCCCTGCTGTGTCTTTGCTGTAGTTCCCGAGGCCAAGGTGTGGGAGGAAGAGTTTGACCTGAACTCAGTGCGGCTTTGCTTCCAGGCCTCCATCACTCTGCCCACGGGGGAGCTCTTTCCTCTGGAGCCTGTGGTGTCACAGCCCATCTATGACAACAGTGAGTGGACAATATATACCGCTTTTTTAATATCTGGGGCTATTTAAAATTGGTATATCGCCACAAATATAATTTTTCATCAAGGTAAGCTGAGTCTGTATTAGATTTTAACAAAATATTAGATTTTATATGAGCTTTATGCACATACACAATAAAACTCACACCCGCCACCCCCTGACACTCTTTGTTCCTCTTTACATTTGAACTCTTCTTGTCAGACTGAAGGTATTTCCAAGAGCTGGTTTCGGTCTTTATAGTGAACTCGTGTTCATTGGCTGAGCCCTTGTCCACTGTAAGCCTCATGCTGTCTTGTTGTCTTGCCATAAAATGCCTGTGAATAGGTCTTTTTCAAAATATGCACTAAAATTTTAAGAAGTTTGTTGTTGAATTGCTGTTAAATACTTGAATGTTAAATGATGTTATGTTCTCATGCAGTCAAAACTAGGGATGAGTATTGGCAAGAACTTCACGATACGAAACGTATCGCGATACATGATAAGATATTATATCTATATATACCGATATCGTGATGTATCACAATGCATTACTTAGTTTACTCGGGAACCATCTAGATGATGAGTTTTGTTTCTCTTTTTAAAATGTGACATCCACAATGAATTAAAGTTAACTGTATTTTAAATGACTGGTAGTCATAACAAATACGATTATCATGCGTTAAAATAATATACAGTTTCACTTCACTGCTTTTAGTGCATTTGTAGAACGGTACAAAGAAAACAAAAGAATTCCATAAAGGTAACAATAAAAGGTTTCTGGTTATTTTATATTCATAATTGTTTTTTCTGTTTCAAAGGGGCTCCAAACACAGCTGAGCTGAAGATCTGCCGAGTCAACCGCAACTCTGGAAGCTGCAAAGGAGGAGATGAAATCTTTCTGCTGTGCGACAAAGTGCAAAAAGGTACAATATGTCTATGTATGACCTTTTGACCCTGACTCCCATTCCACTCTCACTGAATCCACAGCGGGTTTCTATGTTCTGTATTACAGTAACAGTCATTGTCCAGTTTTCTTCTTAACTCATGGTGTGTCATAAATGACTTCCTGTCACTTGTACTCCCATATTTTAAATTTGGTGGTGCTGACTGGGATGTTTTTTTGTCTGAATAATTCATCTTACAATATATCTTTTCAAACTGTTGCTTTGATTTGTAGATTCTGAATACTTTCACACAGAATTTCAGAGCTTTTGCACCATGAAATTAAGCCATAAAAAGAATCACAATGTGTGGAAAAGTGGTGGGCAGTAGTGGTGGGTAAAAATAAACACAGAAAGGATGAAAAACATTATTACTCCTTTCAGCTTTTTTGGAAAAGGCAGCAAATGCTCAAATGAACTTAATTATCTAAGCAGAAAATATCAAACTTGACACTAATGCTATTACCACATATCTGCTATGCACATTTTTTTAAAAATAGCATTTGGAAAGCCTGATGGAAACATCCAAAAAATGAAAACCTTTGAAAATTCCCCATTTTTTTTAATGCTGGCTTGAAATGAATTGAATCGTTTATGTGCTACATGAGATAGAAATGCTTGTCTGAATAGGATCTGACATCATGAACATTTGACCCGCATGACTTATCAGCTGTTCCCACGAGCTGACATGAAAAACAAATTACTCCCAAACTGAATCCAAATCCTTAAGACTTCTGTCCATTTTCTTTCACAGGTGGCCAAAGTTGTGCCATTACTAACCTTTTGGTGACTCTCTCATGACATTGATATTGACATTACACTGCCATCTTCTAACGAAAGTTTGTTAATGCAGCTTTGTTTATCTAACCTTAACCAGTAATGTTGAGTCCATTTTTTTCTAAAGAATAAACGCGCAAATCTGTTTGTACCTTTTTATTAAACAAATGTTCCAACTGTCACAAAATTTTGTTACTGCTGATATGAAGGGTATTGTATATTTCTGTTTTCATATTTCTATATATATGTATTTTGTCCACTTAAGGAAGACAAGTCCCTACAAACAGCTTTCGTAAACAGATGTATGTCCCACAACATTAGTAACCAATGGCCCCACTGAGCAAATGAGAAATAAGCAAAAAATAACAACAACAAAAAACAACACAACATGATCGAACCATTAATAGACTATGAGCAGGACTTCTACCAATCAGATTTGACAATGTAAGTCTTAGTTGGGTATACCCTGCTCTGCTCTCATATAACTACCCACACTGCCAGTGATTTTCGCTGAATGTGAGGTTTCACAGAATCTGCTGTGTGCAATGCAAAGCAGCCAGTTATCTCCAAGTGGCTTGAATCACCAACCAAAAGCTCACTTCCTCTATTCCATTGTAAATTTTTCCTTTTTTTAAAAATAAAGTCTTCACATGCCATATGTATATAATGACAATTGACTGCTTCCCACTGTGCTTCTTTGCCTGTTGAATGTGAACTCTGCTGTACGTCATGAGGTTGACATCTAAAGGATTTCCTGCGTGGGTTCTCTGATGCTGATATAAAGTCCAACTTAAACCTACAACTTTAAACTTTCCGCATGCCTGCGCCTTGTGAACTCACTTTCTTTCTCTATTACATGTCTTCACATTTTCTCTTTCAAACTTCAAACACAAGCAAAAATAAATTATCATGATCAGTCTTGAACTTGAATTAAATTAAGTATTTTCCCATCAGTTATTCGCAGAAGTTGGAGTTAAATATCTCTGTACAATTCTATTGTCTGTCCCCTTGCAGAAGACATCGAAGTGCGATTCTTCCAGGACTCCTGGGAGGGAAAGGGCACTTTCTCCCAGGCTGACGTCCACAGGCAGGTGGCCATTGTGTTCCACACACCGCCATACCGCGACACGAACCTCACCAAGCCTGTGAGTGTCAAGATGCAGCTCCGCCGGCCCTCTGACCGTGAGGTCAGCGAGCCCATGGACTTCCAGTATTTGCCCTCTGACCCAGGTAAAAGAATTTGTTCCTATTTTAAAATATGATTTTAGTTAATAAAATATAAGCTTTTCCTGTACTCCATATTCCATACATGAGTCTCATCATTCTTCTCACTGCTGCCCCTAGATGAGTACAGGCTGTTTGACAAGAGAAAGCGTACAGGGGACATGTTCCAAAGCCTGAAGCTGGGGCCAATGCTCTCGAGCGGTACGTACATTTGTGTTTTCTATCACCTTTACTGCTATAAATATAATGAGCATAATATAATCATGTCTGTTTAAATTTCAGTGTCCACTCCACAAGATCGACGGCTCATAAGCCAGGCCAGAAGGACAGTGACTGCCACCAGGCCTCCATCAGTGAATGCACAAGCTGGTGAGTTTGTTTAAATATATACATCTTTATTTAACTGACATTCATCTTTGTTTTCAGTCTTGATACCTGTTCCAAAACCGAGTACCTATCTGATTCCAGTTTTTGATTAATAAGTTTTTTCTTCCTTACTGTGTAGACAGACTAGGAAAAATGTCTTATTCATGAATAAATTGAAATGGTCAGCAGTTGATTGATACTGAACATACATTTATATTCATTTCTAGAACTGGTTGACACCTGCATTCATTGTATGTATGACGATGTTATGGGTGTTAAATATTCTTTTATAAAGTTCTTTGTTTAGGCAGAAAAATCAGTGCACAATCCACATAGTTAGTCTCAAATTTGCTATTTAATGTTCATTGTCATTTTGCAGTAAACTCTTTATGTCAAGATAAAACAGCTGACAAATGTCTCTCTCTTAGACACAGTTACACCCTGATTAAAGACTTTTCTTCATAAATGTTATGGCACTTTGTTTTAGCAGCAGACCTCAAACTCCTTGTTTTGTTTATGATGTGTGTCTCCAGCAGCTGCGGCTCCCCCTGGTGCCACTGGAGCTAAACCTCAGCCTTCCTACTCATATCAGCCAGGTCAAGTCTTCTCAGTCCAGCCCAAGGTGGAGGCCCCCCCCTCCATCTCCACTGCAACGACAAACCAAACATGGAGGTTCATGGAGACCCTGAGCCTGGGAACCCAGCCCAAAGCCACTCCAGTGCCCAGTTTTACAATGAGCCAGGCACCACCCCCCAGCTCCTCGACCACCACTTCCACTGCCAACCAGGACTACTCTACCGTCAACCTGTTAGACCTCCATGAGTTCTTCCCAGGCATCTCCTCTGCCATTGCCCAGGAACCTGCAGCTCCTCCGGGGAGCACGGCCTACTCTATGAGCAGCAGCTCCTTCACCCTCCAGGGCTCTCAGTTCCGAGCAGAAGCGCCACACGTGGACGATGATATCCCGGAGTTCCCTAGCTTTTCCGAAGCCCAGGCCCCAGGCGCTCTAGACAACCTAAACATGGACGACTTTGAGGACCTTCTGAACCCCGCCCTCATAAACGAGAGTGGAAACGGCACCTTGATGATGGCTCAAGTCTCATGCCAACAAGCTGCCCCTCCCAGCTCTTCAATTGCTGCCCACAATGCGACAACCCAGAACACTTCCGACCCTGCCAGCAACCCAGGAAGCACCTGGATGAATTACCCAAACAGCATTGCCAAAATGCTCCAGAACGAGAGCATGATTGACATCTCAGCCAGCAACCACCGGCCTGCTGTGCTGGATGAGTTTGATGAGCTGATGTCTGCTGACGAAGATCGTCTCATTTCCATTTTTAATAGCCAGCCTGGCTTTGTGTCAGGACACCAGACTTAAACCTGTTTTTTTTGTTGTTTTTTTTACGGACATATTTACATAAACCACTTATATCTGTCTTTTTAACCGTCACAACTAAAAGTTGTTATAAAGACAACAAAAGAAACAAGGTGAACATAACGGGGCTGTAAAAAACAGAATATGTAGCAGAACTGCTTACTGTGGACATGTGTAAACAGTCTCTCTATGGTATAATGGGTTATGGTAGGAAGGCCATCGTATACAGTTGGCCTGCATATATTAAGATTCAGTTGCCTCTGATAAGCCCATGTTTATCATCAATCATTTGCTTGGTTTCATAGAGACCGTCAGTTCAGATGCCTTGCAGTGTCCAAACTCACTCAACAATTGGTCCGTGGTGACATTGGCCAATATTTCTGGGATTTCAACGTTGCCACGTATACCTGGATATCGGATAGCAACATGACTCAGAAGAATGGTTGAGAGTTGACTTCTCTCTATAAACTGTAGTTTGATGTCAACTACAAATTGAAACATGATCAGAATGAGTTTTCAATTTCTAGTGTTGATATTGAGAGCAGGATATGCAATCATTTAGGTGTGACCAATGTGAAACGATGAATGACAGTTGTCATGGCATAAAACCTATAAAGGTAATGGTGAAACCCATGCTATTAAGAGGCATCTGCAGAAGAATGCAGGTAAGAAGGCGATAGCCGATGGATTTCGGGATTGCATTTCAACAAACATGTTGTGCCTGTTTTGCCTCCCCACACTGACCTTTTACCTTTGTTTAAGCAAAGAGCAATTAAACATGATTGATCAGCACTTTCTTATACTCTCTCATACCAAAATTGTGTCTCTTTGCCGACAGATTCTGCAAAATGATGCAGATTAGGTGCATTTCTGAAGGCAATTTTATAAATGTTTTCTGTGGAACATGGTAAGCATGTTCTTCTGTTGTTGTTGTCAACATTTGGGTAGCATTATTCAGTGTTAGTGATGATAAACCACCTGAAATGTGCACGTTTTGTCTGCCTTTGTAAGAAAGCAGTAAATATTGTCAATATGAAACTAATCAGATATGGCGACAAATCTATGCAAATTCTGCTTATTGTCCATGTGATTAAATATACCCAGTTTTTACTTTACGTCTTCTGAAGGTCAGCAGTGAACTTTCTTATACAGGTGCCTTTGTTGAATTTCAACAAAATGTAGTAATGGGTTACAAACCAAATGAAGGTCTAAATATAACTTTCAAACAAGCAACATAAATAAGTACGTACATGCTTATAGCAAAGAAGCTCCCACATGGAGTTGTATCACATCCTGTTTTTATGTCTGCCGATATAGAATTTCCTGTGGTTTTCTGCAGATATTTTATTAATAATGGCTGCAGTTCAATTCAAATGTTTCAGACCGGTCTGTCAACATGCATTACTTTGTAGTAAAATATGCTTTTAGATGAAATAATGCTGTTTTATGTTGGTATAATTACTGCAGATTATACTGTATAACTTTTTGCTGTAATTAATGATTAATTCTGTCAAAGATCCAAAACACTTTCTTGGCAATAAAAACCACATATTAAGATGGTCTTCAAAAGTAGACTTTTATTTGGCAATGCTGTTATCAGGGTTCAGTACAAACAGAAGTTAAAGCACAAAAAAAAATAACAAATGAAGATTGTATGAAAAAGAAATGCTTCGTTGGATACCAATATCATCTGCATACAAATCAAAGATTTCTTCAACCACATTGTCCATCAGGTAAGTGTTAATATGTACAAACAGAAAATGTATAATATAAAAACTAACTTATAATCCATTTAAAAAAAATGTGACAATAGTTCAGGTCACTTAGGAAATATTACAGCATGAGAAGAAAAGACTGAAATGAAATTAAGTGCTTTTTTTTTTGTCAAAAGGAAGAACTTCAGATCAAATCCAACCACTTGCTTTCGTAATGATTTAAGTCAGTGAGTTGTCCTTCACAACACACCACATGGGATCACCAAGTGCCTCTTCATTTACCCGTTCTGAAAATAATCCACTTGTTCTGCCAGGTTTATGTAACTTCGAGATTGGTGACTTTGTTGATTATGTGGGAGCGCCGGGGCACACACTCCAAGTCAAATTTGCTCTCATAAATTGTTGGACAAATTTTCCAGCGGTTGTTTCTGTAGATTCCCAGGTATGTGTAAACATCTGGCTTGTAGCTTAGAGGGCATTTGACCCCTGTGGCCCGGATGACAGAGTCCAGCCTTATAACCTCGCTCTCATCAGTGAAGTTCTGGTTATAGGCACAAATAACCTGCTTGCCCTCTCCCTTGGGATTAAGGGGACTGACTTTAACTAGGGATATCTTGCCATCCAGGGCTGCTCTGGCCACACACTCCCAGGCATGGTCCAACTTGAAACCAGAGTCCAAGTGCATCAGCCACTTGCCTGTGAGCACTCCGTGGTTCAGAGCCAGCTCCTTCACTGTCTGGAAACTGACAGGCCGGCCACTAGCCAAAAGTTTCTCCCAGCTCTCCTGAAGACCAAGAACATCCCCAGTGCTGGGGCAGTGGTTCAGACCCAGCACTGCGATCCACCCCACTGGGCTTAGACCACCTTCCGCATCACCAAATCTGTTTACTTTCGAGGGCCCGTTGCTCTCCAACCAGCCATCAAACTCGGATCTGGGAGTTTTTCTTGAGTCAAACACAATCCAGGGGTCCATGTCTGCAGCCATGGCTTCAGCGGCATATGTCTCTGCAGCAAAGGGTGTCTCCACCTCGCCATCTCCAGGGGCCCCTTCTTCCTCCATCATGCTATCGTGGCTGAGGCTGCTGAAGTCCTCGAACTTATCCTGTTGAGAGAGGGAAGTTGTAACATTCTACAATGTATTTGTGAATCACAGTTGCAGCCACCGCATATTTACAGTCTTTCTAGATCCAGGCTAAAAAAAAACGACAGCTGGATTGTTTGTACGTTTACAAATTATGCTAATTTACTAGCCTGATAATTTAGCGACGCTTGCTCAACGCGTGTCCACCAGCGATTGTTTCACAAACCAAGTTAACAACTTCGTTTGTGTGTTGTTTACAGCTGGCATGTAAGTAATCACGAATAAAATATTTGATTCTTAGGTTCCAGTCTAACGGTAGTTGTAGCTAACGTTAGCTGGTTAGCTAGCTAGCTATTTTACCAACGGTCAGCGTTCGTCTTGTTAACATATTTGGGGATTGTTATTTACAGACGCCTGTGTATCGTACCCAACGTTTTAAAACCCACAAGTAACTTGTGAACAATAGTCAATTTAGAAAACTACAGACATTACCAAGCTCCAGATAAAGAGTTTGGCCCCGAGTGACTGCGGTCTTCTTTTTCTTTAGATGTAGGAATGGTGGATCTCGCACGGCTTGAATGTGAAGACCGCCATCTGCTGTCAGGAGTGTGTAATATCACAAACTCTCACCATACAAGCACTGAACCATCCTCGATGAATCCACCAAACAGTCCAGTGTTTCAGACTTTACCATGCAATATATGTCTTTCCGCATCACACAATGTACCGTGCAATAAAATACACTGACTGTTTTCTATAACTCCACCGTTTCCAAACTTGTCAACAGAAACAATAAGTACTGAATTTAACTCCAACATCTATTAAAAGGACAATATAACATGCTTCTCGTGGTGTGTATCCGCAAAAATACACGCACGCAATCATTTGGTCGTTTAACGCAATTTTTAAATGTTACAGGCCTGTCTTCGAAATAACTTTTTTTTTTTTAAACTTTATGTTCCTGTACAAAGTTGCGGCGCTTTGACCCTGCGGAACCAAGGCTGACCTGCGAGGCAACACGGAACGAGTGACGACGTGCTAACGATTTAGCAGAGTAGCTTCGCTATCTGGTGTGTGCGAGGTGGATGTGATTTATGATATAGAATAATATTCCCGAATACATATTCCATTTTTATTTTAGGCTAGCCATCCAAGTTATTAAAATATGCCCAGCAAAAAGAAGAAATACAACGCAAGATTCCCTCCGGTAAGTTTAAACTTTGCAGTACCGGTGTTAGCATTAGCAAATTGTAATGGTGGGCTAACTTGTCTAGCTAGCTTGGATTGGATTTGGCCTGTTGTGTTGTCTAGAGATCTTATAAGCCAACTACCACAATCTTTTTACCACGTAATGTAAATGGCATTAGTACCATTTAACTAATATCTCTAGTTTGTTTGAATTTGCAGGGTTACTTTGCTTCCCAGTATTTGCTGTAGTTACTGTTGCATTTAAGGCGTGCGGCGTAAGCTAGCTAGCCAGCCTGCCAATTATCGTTGTTTTTAGCATGTCAAGCTAAGTGAAACTGAATGTTTTACATAAATATTCTGTTAATTTGCTCATGATTCAAGAATTTGCATTCACTGTAGAATATCAGATCATTACGGCGGTAATGAATTGTTTAGACCAAGTATGCTACGAAAGCGATGTTAATGATACAGAAGATAATGTACGGTTGTTGGAAAAAATAACATAAAACTATCCTGAAGTTTATTTTCATGAAAATGATTTCTCAGTGTACTTAACCTTTTCTCCTGACAGGCAAGGATTAAGAAGATCATGCAGACAGATGAAGAAATAGGCAAAGTGGCTGCAGCAGTACCTGTTATTATTTGTATCCTTTCTGACAAATATTTTCACTGTGCAAGTTCAAAGGTTTAGATCCTGTCTGTGTTTTGAATGCATGGGATAGTATTTAATTTGTATACGTTTTGCCATTTATGTATTCAAAGGACCTCAACCCTATAGAATGCAAGCTGAACAATCACTTTATTAATATTTAAAATTAGTGACACATCTGCTGGTTTATAATATATAAACCACATACATATAATGTATGTGCTGCATCTTATGAGATTGAGATCTTTGTCAGCTGAATATCTGTTTGAGTTTTGGGCCATTGATAGAAGAAGGCCCTGGAAACTTATGATGGGCATTTCACATTTTTAAAACTAATTATGAGTTAATCAAACTCAATGGCCGATTACTCCAATCTTTAGTCAGCCCTAGCCTGTCTCAGTTCGAAAGAGAAGCGATTCAAGAGACAAAAGCTAGTCTCTGTGTGTGTTGGTGCCTGACTCTGCATCATCATTTTCCTTAACTGAGCCATCAGCGAGAGCCCTGGAGCTTTTTTTGGAATCATTGCTTACAAAGGCCTGTCATGTCACCCAGTCGAGAAACGCAAAGACAATGACAACATCACATCTGTAAGTTTTACATTTTTGATGCATCTTGAAGAAGCTGGCGATACAGACATACAACTATGTAGATTCACAACTTTTGTGTTGCATGTACACCTGATTCTGTTTTATACATATTCATTGATGGGGACCTCATTATCACACACAAAGTAAGCTGAAAATGGAAGTAGAAGTACTTCTGTTTATTGAAATTTTTGTCCACGCAACCATTCATTTGAACTGATGTACAATGCAACAGAGAGGCTGTCATTATACACAGCTGTGGCTACTTGTAGCATACATAACAGATGCATTAATCACAAGTCATCATGACGGTAAAATCTCAATTATTCTCATGAAACATCAAAAGGATCAATGATTCATCCATAGCACTCATTTTGAAACTTCTACAGTTGGTCAAGGATCAACTATAATCCACTATTCACAACAAAGTTTAGAAATGCAACCTTGACTTTTTTTTTTTATCCACTTTATAGTTTAGTTTGACTTTTCTTACATGTAGCTGGAGGGGTGGTCCGTCTTAATTTCCTCTGGATATAGGCAGTATAAAGGCTCAGACATCCCAAATTTACTTCAAAGAACCAACAGCGACGGAGGCCAGCTGTTGCCTCACCTCCTGCTGTCTGGGGCCAAACTGTTGCATTTGAACACAACACAAGGTCTACGTATAAACATATTTACACATATACATACAATAAGGCATAT
>JAOWBC010000935.1:3209575-3225572 GCA_028566105.1 Hypoplectrus providencianus | reverse complement strand
TATATATACAGATTCAGCAGGTTGTCTTCATGACCTTGTTTGTATTTATTAGTTGAACCTAAGAAAAAGGGTTGGGAATTTTAATATATTAAACAAAGCTGCATATGCTTCTATTTTGACCCTGATCAGTTGGTGTTCAGTTGCCATGTTCCTTCTTGACTTGAGACGTTTTCTTGCTTTCTTCTCATTTCACCTCTGATGCACTTATTTGCTTGAGTGGAAATCAGGGGGATTTCTCTCATCAACTGGGTCCAATGCCAATTCAGCATCCTGAATCACTGATGGGCAAACATCGGCCGACTGTTGGCATGGCACGTTGGGGCCTTTAAGCACCTACTAAACTGTATGCTAGATTGTGTGAGTAAATGAGGCGATACTGTGATAGTGATGCTGCGTGGATGTGAAACTCCTGGCCAAATAGCTTGTGTGTGAAAGTTATTCTCGCTGGGAGAAACACACTGCTGCCTTGAGAATGTTTCTGTGTGACTCACCTTCTGTGTGATGTTAAGGTGAACAAATCTCCTCCACTTAAGGTGAACAAATCTTTAAACCCGTGTGTCCACAGAAAGCAGTGTATTGAGCTGGAGCAGCAGTTTGATTTCCTGAAGGACCTGGTGGCAACCGTGCCTGACATGCAGGGCGAGGGGGAGGAGAACCACACTGAGGGTGGAGGAGAAAAAGTCCCACGCAGGTACACACACACACCAACTCACACGTATGTGTCTCTAATGCACCAAAAAACACATCTGTAGGTCCACACGATAATATGATTGAATTTTTGTAACATGCAGCTGAGTTTGACTCACTCATGTGGTCAAAAGCTTAATTTGCCATTTGTTTTCTGTCATTTCTGATAAGTGCATTCTCCCACACTATTACATGGAAGAAATAAACCGCTAAAGTACAACACTCCTTATATGGACACAGAGATGTTTAGCTCTGCTTTTACCCAGAACAGCTGCTGCTGTAAATTGAGCAAACTAAAGCCATATGTTAGTGCGAAGTTACCCTAGCAGTTTCTGTTTGTGATTGAACTACAAAAAAACAAAAGAAAAACAAGAGAGTAATTATTGAGGATTGCAGAGAAGAAAAAGCAGTATTGACAATCGGATCAAACACTGGCACTGCAGCTGAATTAAAGGATGAGTGCTTGGCAGAGAGCTACCCCTAAATTAAATAAGTGAGAAGACTTCTTTTCATTAAATAGTGTGGCTAATTCGATTGTGATTCCATTTAAAGTGGCCGTAAGCTCCTAATATTTAGGCAGATAGTCTCAGCCTGGGGAGTGTGTCAGTTCCACCTAGAGGATTATTGGCCACATTATTGATTGTTTATTTCAAACATGAAAAAGAGCAATATACAACACATAACATAGTTTAGGATGGTCAAAAACTTAATTAGTTGATTTGATTTCCAAAACTGAAAATGAGTGGGAAAGAGGAAACATTGTTAAATAATTATCTATATTGTTAAATTACCAATGATCTTACTAAATATGAATTTTTTGCTTAACATTCCTGACCGCTATATTTAAATTAATAAAAATAATTAAAAGAATGATCTAATAATCTGTGATATTTAAATGCAAATACAATTTTAAGTGCCATATAAAATTGACCATACCATACCATATATAATGATACATATTCCTTATAAATGTAAACACATGTAGACACACATACCAAACAGCTCGTACCTCCACATTTTTCCCAGTTATTTGGAAATAAATAAATAAAAGACAGATAATAAGAGAGAAATAGAAGGTATAATAGGAATGGAAAAAATATCTGACTATATTATTATTCAAAAAACAGCCAATAATAATTAAACACCATCATCTCACTGTCTTGGGAAAACCATGCATTCAAACCTAATTTTGAACTGGTTTCTTTCTTCTTTCTTAGGCTCCTCAATACAACTTGTGTCTCCACAGACAGGAATATTTAAACCTTTCTTGGTCATTATCCCTTGCATCACAGCTGTCTGATATAAGGGTTTCTTCTTTATTGTTTTCTCTCCAGAGGCAGAAAACCAGGGTCCGGACGCAAGAATGGGGGAGCTGGCTCCAAAGGCAAGGACAAGAAGCTGTCCGGGACAGAGTCAGAGCAAGAGGTAGGACTTTATTTTTTCTATCTTCACTTTTATACAGTTCTATGTCCCTGAGTGAACACAGAAAGTAACAGTTTGTCATGTGTTATTTGAAAATATAATTATCACCAATAATACACAGCCAAACAGCTTTCAATTGCCCCTTTCAGACCACCACTTGAAGCTGCGATATTTTAATTTCTGGGACATTTCAGCTTTTATCCTAATGCACCAAAGGCATAAGGGGGAGCAAGTGGTCTCAGCCCTGTACCACCTTCGGAGGTAGCGACAGAGGCGTTAAATAGGCAAGAATGTTAGAGGTGGAATCAATGTGAACAGGTGGAGTCAGCAAGACGGGGAAAAAGTGATCTACTGTCTTTGTGCAGCAAACAATCGGGTAATAATAATAATCAGAAACACTCCTCTCACTGAGCCCGACAGTAATGTTGTCCCGTCAGCTAAATGCGCAACAACCTTGCTTGAGTGTGTGTAGATTCTCTACAGAAAAAAGCATCATGGCATGCAGCTCGTTCAACATGATGGTTATACATGATCGTCGCATATTGTGCACTTGATGCGACCACTTATTGTAAACAAACCGCAGTGGCTTATTGTACACGTACTGCCGTCTACTTCAGTCCACAATGCCGGATTGCAATGTAAATGGATGCAAATATGACGCCATAGTGAATGTTCTAAGGCAGCATGGTGGCACAGCTCATTATGGACTTGTGGATGCAGGATGTGAAAGAGGCTGTAGGCGCAGTCGGTGCAGCATCTTTACACGTCTGTTCCTATACAAACTGGGGGGGGGGGGGTCTGTTCATTCAGCCAGTCTGTTCATTCATATGTTTCTTGTGACGTAAACAGGATGACTCTGAAGACAGTGAGACAGACGGGGACGAGGAGGACGGCTCCCAGTCGAGCACAAACCTGCAGGCTGCATCCAGGTTCCACAGGTATGGACACAGACTGGTGTTGAGATCATGTTTATCCAGATTGTTTCTGAAATTACCTGCATGCTGCTGATTGTTTTTGCATTAATTGTTTGTAGAAATGCCTTTATTTAACCCTATGTGAGGAAAGCGGCAAATTCAAGCAGCAGCCCAATAATGGCATAATGGCATTGGATGGAAAATTAAGTATCGGTCTTCACTGACAAGTCAGGGATAAAATAGTAATAATTTGAGGAAATTTTAATATTACAAGAATAAAGCAACACACATTTCAGACAGCATGTAAACTGGTGCTGATATACATTTTATAGGCCGATATTATCTGACTACCAATATACCAGATCAAGAAAGGTTGTTTTAAATAAGTTTTAGTTTGTGCTGATGTGAGGGATGTGCTTTAATTGCTTACCATGCACTCACTCATATTCCTTCATAGGATGAAACACTTAATTTCATTCTCAAAATTTAAATAAAATCACTTTCACAGAAAATATGGCAGATTTAAATGATAAATCATTTATATTGCCATCTGCTCCTGTTCTGCATCTTAAATCTGTGTGCAACCAGTTCACATATACATTTAGTGGAATGTTTTACAGACAGAGGGCGCTGTTTTGCTATTAGAAACAATGCGAAATCATTTACTGTCTGCCAAATCCAAACTACTTTTGCTTTCTGAGCAGAGAGCAGAGAGTATACAGTGTGTTCACACTGGCAAAACATAGAATGCTGGACACTGACAATAACCAATTTCTCAAATCTGGGAAAATGAAAGCAGTTTTTAGAAATGCATAGTGGATCTGTGCACTCTGACGTTCAACCAATCTGAGAAAAGTTTCACGACCGACCATAGAAGCAGAAATAAAGAAGTCTATGAAAACGTCAGTATATGTCACACATTATCTGTTATTCATCCCTTCATTTATTTGTATTCAAGTGCAGTACATTTAATGGCATGCAATTTTATTTAACAATTTCATTATGTATATTTATTTATTTACCTTACATGTAATAACATCTCTTGGTATAAAAAAAATGATGTTGTTTGGCATGCTAACTGAGAAAACTATGAAATTAACAATGGAATTACAACAAAATGTTAAAAAAAAAAATTGGGATGCTGTGTAAAATCTAAAAATGAGCAAAGACATTAAATTTGCAGAATATATACACAACATTTTATCAGTTTGACCATGAAATATATTGTGTTTGCACAGTTTTTATTAGAATATATGTGACAGAGAATTAACAAACTGGTACATTCTGTTTTCTGTATTTTTTTTTTTCTTTTTTAGACAGCATCCCAACTTTTTTAGCATCAGGGTTGTGGTGTGGATTGTAGATTTGTTTGTAAGTTTTATTCGAGCGACTCCTGACGCCTGCTCTCCGTCCGCAGCTCTAACGCGCCCCCCCAGTACATGCACATGGGCGGCGTGGTCCCGATGGGCGCCATGGCTCCCGCGCAGCCCCAGGGCGGCATGGCCTTCGCCCCCCACCCCTCCATGATCAGCGTCGCCCCGCCTCCCCCTGCCCCCGAGCCGCACAAAAACGAGGATGACGACGACGAAGACTATGACTCTTAGCTCCCTCCTCTTCCACACCACGCACACACACACAAACACACACTCTCTTTCTACATAATTTTGATTTGTTATATGCTCCGGCGACGGCTGCTCTAAAGACTCTTCACCGCAGGTCGCTGCCGGCTGTAAGAGACGCCGTCGCAGGAGACAGAAAGCTGGTTGTACATTACGTGTTTTAATTTTCTTTCTTTTTTTTTTCTTTTCTTTTTTTTAAAAAAGCTTTTATTTTATTGTAGAGGAGAATCCAACGAGGATGTTTTTTAACAAGTCGGTTCTATTTTGACTATTAAAAAATGGCAGTCGTCACTGTTTTTGCCATGAGCCCCCCCAACGGACAGGATAGGTGTGATTTGTGTTGATTTATAGCTTTTTTTATTTTTTTTGGCACTTTTCTTTCTTCCTCAATCCTCTGTAGTGGACAACAAATCAGTCATTCATACAAAGGCATCGCTTAAGCATCTGATAGGTGATCAGCACTTGTCGAAAGGAAAAGGAGTTGATGAAGTGTTATATTCCTGTTATCGATTGGCTATGAAACACTGCTGTTAAGACGTGAGCCCGACTTCCCGGCTTTGTCACGACTTGCTACTCAGTCCAATTGTCAGGCTGAAACAAACAAGGAAGCAGGTGTATTTTTACTATAGGTTAGCTAACCGCAGCTTTTTCTGTATTAGTTTCTATTTTTAATTCCCATTTTTATCAAAAGAATCCTCTTCAAGGATCAGCCCTGAAGTCAACCATATCAACAAGTTAATGATTGCTGTTTCGTTGTTGTTTTCCACTGTCAGAGGTTGCTCGCCCTGGCAGTTGGACCTTGTATAATATTTTGTACGGCCATTAAATTCCCCTTAATTGCCCATCAGAAGTATACTGTGACTCATGGACCATAACTTTGTTTTTAAAGTTGTTTGTCTCCTTTGTCCTTTCTCATTTCTATTCTGGCCACCCCTCCAATTTTGAGTAACTTTATCTTAAACTTTTTTTTCGCCCCCCCTCTTTTAGATTGTTTTAAATGTACCCATTAAGATGGGGCTCCCATTTATGTGTCTCAGTATGAAATGTTTCCAAATAGGCAGTTGACACTGTATTGTAAACTTTTAACATTCTTTTTATTTTGTATGGGTAAAATAAAGTTCATATTTCAATTAAAAAAAAATACTTTGTGTTGTTTTTCAGATCAGAGACAAATATGTTGAAACGCCTTTCACATCATGAGAATCCGCAGCAGTGTTCACCTTTAGACAGCTCTTTGTTTACTGGGCAAAACCTGACTCCAGCGGCATCTTTAGGCAAAATATTTCAAAGTGCTTCCCCATTTTTTTTAACACATTCTTTGTAGTTCTGACTCAATTGCTGCTTCAGTCTTTTTTTACTTTCCTTTTTCTGCAATCTAAAAAAGCTTTCCTATTGATGCACCTCGGGTTGATTCACTCGCCAATGACTCATAAAGCCCTAAACATAGGGTCGAGGCTTTATCCTCAGCATTGCAGACTCTTCTTGGTATTTTAATCAGATAAGTACAAGACAGCACAGGTTTGTGGAAAGGTGTCCACAGAGAGCCGATTGTTTCCATCATAGACGCACACTGTACTTTCAAAGTAGCTGGCACACTTGGCCCAGAGTGTGTGTCCAGCCCCTTTCCTCTTCCTCCTGCCTTCTTTATTTTTCAAACAGTCCATTCTGTCGTGTAAATGCAGCCGCCTCATCTACGCCGCCCCTCCACCCCCCCTCCCGACCAAGCAACCCTGAGCCGGGGCCGCAAAAACAACTGCATCCTTCCTGCACAAGCGTTGACTCAGCGGACTGTGAGGAGGGTGGGGTTAGCCATGAGAGTGTGTGTGTGTATGTGAATGTGGGAGGGGGTGTAGGTGGTTGACTTTAGGAGCCTGGTGTCCAAACAAACGGCAGCCATGGGGCAGGGAAGGAGGAAGGGTAGGGGCAGCCATCAAAGGGCTAACAGAAGGAAGCACACTGTTTCCAGGCTGCTGCTGGGGGGGCTGAAGGTGGCCCTCTGATTCCCATCCACTCCCATGAAGACACTGACTTGCATTTTGGAAACCTGGGAAAAATTTGTTGAAAAGGAATTCCCTGACCTTTTCCCACAATATAAGCCTTTCATTGTGTGGCTTCTTGAAAAGCATGTTTAAAATGCACCTCGTGTTTTAGCCATGCTGTGGCCTTAATCGGAGGAGGGCACACTGAGAACCGACTCATTAATAAACTCAGATCTGTACTACAATTAAGCCAGTGTTGTCCCTGCCTCACCATAGTAGGTGATATACTGGATAGTGTGACATAAAGTTATTAAAATAGACAATTAAATGCAATAGAATAAACACAAAACAGAAAATTATTGCACCTTTAGGATAATTTGTATTAATTTGTTTTTTTTTAAACCAAAACTGGTAATATTCAGACATGTGTCAAGCTGGGAAGGAACACTAAGCTAAATGCTAAATTACCAGCTAATGCTAACTAGCTAGCTTGGTTAGCCAGGTAAATCCATAATCCATGTTAGCCTAAAACAAACAAATAAAATACACAGCCCAGCCTTTGGAGTGACTTACAGTGCAACCAAACCCTGAACCAAATACTTTTACAGGGCCAAAATGTAACAATCATCTTGAGGAATTGAAAAAGTACAATTAAAATGTTTAAAGATGAAAACACAGGTTAAATCTATTTTAGGAGACAAATTGCAGTGGCAGTGAATTGTCAATCACAATGTAGCCAGACCTCAAATCATAACCTGCTTTAGTGCTAAATGAGACAATAATTGACAAAGTGAACATCATGCTGTATAAAGAAAGACTTAATACTGGTGATAAATAAGAATAAACTGGTCATGAACCTGTTTTCTGAGGCATAAATAAAATAAAAGAAGTAGGAGGAAAGCTAAATTTCTCATTGATTTTCCTCCAACCTTCTTTTTATAACAAGTAGGGTTGCCCCCTGCTGGACGTTAGATAGAATGCAGATTTAAGGCACTTCCACATATGCATCTTTGTCTTTCAATGGACATAAATTAAGCTATTAAGGATATCAATTTGATAGCTATTCATCACATTATTTAAAGGTAACAAACAGAAAGACTGTAACTACAGCCATGCTTGTGTGAAGCTGCAGTTACGTAGGTTGTGCCTTTAGCTGAATGTATGAATGTATATCACCCATCACCATCAGTATATTAACTCCACGCTGACATTTGCCAAATTGAACTAAGCCACTTTTACATTGGGTGACATGTTCCTCCGCTGCCATGAATACTCACAATGTAGTTTATTTTCCACCAATCCCTCCCACATACACCATCCTGCTGCCAGAAATAAATACTAAAGCTGCAAATGTGGATTAATCCACCGCTGAAAATAGTCCCCAATAAATGCATTATTTTCTCATGCTTGATTTTGTTTGCTTTTCTTCTAGGAGAGATAAATGCTTTTAATGATGCACATCTTCAGTAGAGAGAGCTGGATGTGAAAGTTAATATAAACCTAGCCATCAATTACTTTATTGACCTTGATTGCTCATGATTATGATCAGTGTCAGGTTTTTAATGGAACACCGAGTGGCTCATTTGAAACAATCTTTTACTTAATAATAATTTGGCTCCTATGGTAGCCTATTTCCACCAGGAAAAGACAGAAATAAACAGAGTTCTGCATGATGAGTATGAAATGGTACATCTAACTTTAAATCCAAATTATGAGTCAGTACTTGGACTTACCATTTCATTATTTTGACTTACCATTAGTACTGTTTGGGTATGTGTTTTTTTTAATAGTTGCAGTCTTGGCTATAGAGTTTGTCATATTACCATATTTCATGGCTTTTTTTGAAAGATTGCATCACAGATTAGGACTAATTTGTACTCTTTATATTGCGAGAATCAGCAGGAAAACTCTGCACTAGAAAAATGATAGTAAAAGTGAGTGTATTCTCCCTGGAATAAAACTTTTAAATGAGCTACATTTGACTTTCTGTTAAGTAAAAATGTACAGCCATTAATCTAACTTCACTTCAGAGAAATTTTGTCGACAGCTCTCACACCTAAGTAGCCTAAGTAGCCCATCAAATGAATAAAGAACCCACACTATGCCAAAGGCTTTTTAAATGTGTTGCATGAAAAAGGCTTGAACTGCTTTTTTTGGTTCAAAGTAACACCAGACAAAAGAAAATCTTCAACAAATTCCTGCACACAGGAAACCGAACAGCAGCACTTTATCCTCTCTTCTTTGAGGAAAATTTTTAATGAACTAAAGTCCTTGAGTATTTGGACTGAATGTCACGCATAAAGCACAAAGCATAATATCTAAACTGGCTCAACAGGAAGACACTTTACTGTGTAGTAACAGCAGATGGGAGCAATAAAAAAACAATCAGGGTGTAAATAGCAACAGAGCAAATGGTGAGTACTTAAATTAACCATTCTTCTGTGAAAAATTTATGAATATACTGAATATGTGCAGAATGAAACTAAGAAAAAAAATTGTGCACATTAAGGGATTCTTTTGTCATTAAAAAGTCAAAGTTCACCCACATTGTATCCTTCGAGTATTTTTATTTTTCATTTTTTAGGATGTTTTAATTTACCACCTGTTACCACCAAAGTCAATTCAGCCATAATAAACAAAAGGGACTTCTAGGTTGAATTTCAAATTAAAAGCCATTTTTATGTGCATTTTTTTAATGTTTTTATTTTGCCGGCTGGCCAAATGCAAATCTAATGGTAATTAAAATAAAGTATATGTGTTTACTTTCCAAATATGACAATCACATCACTATATAATTGGTTATAATTAGCTATGGTAGCCTGCTCCTGTTATGGAGTCCTAAAATGCTTCGGCCCGGTAACTATATTAGTTAGCAGGAAAATACAGCTGGAAAGCAAAATCAACCAATGCAAAAAACGCTACATAAGGGATATGCTAAAGGCGGAAGTAAAGACAAGTCACATATTTAATGACCTTTCTTTAATGATTATTTATAAATATATCTCTAAAAATTAAAAAAATAAATATATCTTCTATGTCATTCGAGTTTGGCATTGTTGACAATAATTTAATAATCATGAGACAGGCATGACATGATCCTTTTTTGCATCCGTTAGCTTATTAATTTTCTGAAGATTTTCACTGATATTTTTCTCTTTTAACTATCCCTCCCACTAATGTCTCTCAAACGTGCACTTTTGTACAAGTTTTATTTTGACATCCAATAACCGGATATGTAATTACGCATTACGTGTGGCTTGACGGTGGCCTGTCATCTGACTCTTTTCCTGTTGGGAGAGAAAAAGTTTTGAAACCCCACCCTCTCTACTGACTGTAAGCGCAGACGTAGAAGTGGTTCGAGGTCCTGACGAGTGAGCACTGACCGAGGAAGAGGAATATGATAATAAGTTATGATGGAGTTGTTGGGCTGTTTGGATACCGACTGTAACAACACGACCACCGAGCTGGACCAGGCCACGCGCTGAACTCCAATTAGGAAGTAACGGGATTTGTTTTACTGCGTGTTCCTTTGGAAAGTAAAGCCAGTCAGGTTTGGATAGCTCTTCCTGTTACAAAGTCCTCGGTTCCTAAGTTTTTATGTTGTGATAAAGCCCAGCTCGTTGTGTGCTTCTGTTCACACCGTAAGTATGGATACTCTCGCTCAAAGGGATGCGGGATTTCCTGCGCGAGCGCCGCAAAGTTGCGGTCAGACGCGGTCATTGGAGATTTAGGTTTACTAATGCGAACTGGTTAGCCCTGAAACTTGTCGTAAAACACTGGTTGGCTGGACTGAATGCTCCTTTCCTGCTATTCTTCTCCGCTTCGCAGCGTTTCCTGCTTGTGGTGGCCAATGCACTTAATGGCTAAAAATACATAAAAACTTAAAATGGACAGCTAAATGCATTGGGAACCCCACTTTGGATTACAACACGCGTTGGAGGGATTTTTATTATCGTCCTTACACTTTCAGCTTTCAAATTCAGAACTCAACAGGTGGCAGTTTTGAATGAGGGAACAGAAGAGCTCGTTTATCCATAATGAGGTGATTGAAGAGCCTCTTAAACACAGGCCGGTGAAATGATAATGTGCTCAAACCATGTTGGGAAACCACACATCACTTGAACAGAGAGAAATTGAGTTGAGACACTGCTGCCTTTCTGAGCTTTGAGGCACTTAGCCATTATCAAACAAAAGCAATCTCTCAGCTGCTTCTGTGTTTTCAAGTGGAGAGCTTTGCATGTAATGTCAAGACGAATGAAAGACACTTACCATTCAGTTATCTTTGAATCCTCTCCTGAAGCCCACTTGTTGGTCAAGCTTTTGAACGCATTTCACTGGTCCCTGATGAACCAACAAGAAAGACAGGAAAGGGAGCGAGGCGCAATAAAGTACTCCTTTGTACTTTATTTTCAAACCCTTGGGGTGCAAAATCAGATCCAGTCTAAACATCTGCTTGAGGCTCCATGGAGCCACTGAAGAACATATTCAGTCGTGGCCCACTGTCCAACTGGAAAAATTTGGAACAATCACAAAAAGGGAACTTCACCAACCCTGTTTGGACAGCCTTATTCGACTATGAGGCATCCTGTAAAGATGAGCTCACCTTGCGTAAAGGTGACCTGGTGGAGGTCCTGTCTCTGGACTCTGAGATATCAGGGGATGAGGGCTGGTGGGCTGGGAAGGTCAACAACAAGGTGGGCATCTTCCCATCCAACTACGGCTCCTTCAAGCCAAATGGATATGGAAAGCTTCCAGGCAGTGGCGTTGTTGGGGAGCTTGGGCCGGCCGTGGTCGGCGAGTTCGAACCCAAGGTGCTGGATTTCCGGGAGCTGAGTCTGAAGGAGGTCATTGGGGTCGGGGGCTTTGGAAAAGTGTATCGTGGTACATGGAGAGGCCAGCTGGTGGCTGTGAAGGCTGCCCGCCAAGACCCAGACGAGGATATCAGTGTGACGGCGCAGAACGTCAGGCAGGAGGCTCGTTTGTTCGCCATGCTCAATCACCCGAACATCATTGCCCTGAAAGGCGTCTGCCTGCAGGAACCCAACCTGTGCCTCATCATGGAGTATGCCTCAGGCGGGGCGCTGAGCCGGGCGCTGGCGGGGCGTCGTATTCCGCCACACGTCCTGGTCAACTGGGCCGTGCAGATAGCCAGAGGGATGTTGTACCTGCACAGCGAAGCCATCGTCCCCGTCATCCATCGGGATCTCAAGTCCAACAACAGTAAGTCCTTCAAGGCTGCAGTGGCAGTTTGTCATTAATCAAACCCAGTCCCATTCTGTCAGTGTTAGGTTGTTGAATATTAAGGGCATGATGTGTGGCAACATTCCCCATGGCAGTGATAGAACATAGTGTACTGCATTAATATCTGCTAAGTACATCTTTTAGTGTGTATAGGGCCCCAGCTGGAACAAAGGCAACCCTTTTAGCTGCCTCAACATAATATAGGTCCTGTCCTCAAGTATTAATATTCAATAACATATAATATATATATATATATATCTCCTTACTTTGGTTTTGGACCATAATTGGGATGGTCAGAGGTAAGATTCGGCAGTGTTCACTGAACTGGCATTTGACAGTACCCCAAAATTTAAAATCATCCAACCATGATGAGTAAACCATGATGATTTGGATTAAAATGAATAACTAAAATTCTAAGAAAAAAAAAAAAAAAAAAAAGCAGTATTATTGTATTTCAAACCCCAAGGAACAAGATTAAGCAAAAACCTTTGTGATTATCTGAATTTTCCCTTTTCTCAGTTGAGAAAACCTGAAGGTAAACAATGAGATTCATGAACTACTTTGGCATTATATGATGATAAGCAACAAAATAATAACAATTTCTCTCTCCTTCAAGGTATAAACAACAACAAAAAACAATGATTTAAACTCTATAAAAAGTCATTAAATTTTAACATGAATGTAGATCATTAAGGGTTGGTTTTTGTTGGGGAACATAATTGCAGGGGCCGTTTTGACGCCTAACATAGCATAAGGGTTAAGAATAGAAGATGGGAGTGATCCAGCAGGACAGTCTTTCTCTAGAAATTCACGCATTTCATGGACTGTTAAACCAAAAGTGTGTTTGTAATAGACATTTTTGGCTTATTGGTCAATGACTGTCAGCCATTGGTGCTGGACAATGTCATTGTCCAAAGGCAAAACCGTAGCCCAAGTCATTATCTTGACCCTAATATATCAGTTTCAGTTTGATCCTGACAAAGCATTAAGAACTAAGATTAGTGATACAACAATAAAATCTTAGTGGATGGCAGCCCAGTCATGTGACTTTCTGAAATGTAGGCCAAGTTTACAGAGATATGGAATGTGTTGTTGATGGGACAAAATGCCGTGCTTTGCTAGCAAAGGTCAGAAATTCTGTCTCAGCACTCGCCCAACTCACACTTTGGACTTTGATGCCGTCTGGGGGCAGCTGGGATAGCTCCTGCGTCAGTGTTCCTGGCCCTCGCAGCACACACGTACACATTGAACCTTGTCATCAAAGCCAAACTGCTGAGAGATGTATTGCTGATAAAGCTTTTTGTCCACACTTTTGAAGCAGAACAAGTGCCTTTCTCAGCTCGAACAGTACTGTAAGCTAACCTAAACCCCGCCACCTGAATTTCCCAGCAGCCTCCCCTCTGTTATTATCATTCTTGTGATGCAGCGTATAATCCCCGTCAGCTCTGTGACTGTATCTGTTGCGGTCCAGAACACTTTCAACCTTCCTCAACTCGTCCCTTCTGTTACTGCAGATCGTGATCCTCCATGTACACCAAAATAGAACGAGATCATGGTTGCTCCTTGTTTAACTGGGAACGTCTGACACCGCAAAACATTCAGCACTGTCGTTTCTGAGAATGTGACTTTGGTCAGAAGCACTTTAAGGTTAACTCCCTTGCTTCTCACTGTTTAAAGCAAAGGATCCATGTTTAGCGGAACCTTGATCCCAGATTCCTTTCAGCATTACCATCTTTTTCATGTTTGAATCAACACTCAAGACTTGTCTTTGTTTCTCTTATTGACAATCGATCATCCCTGACCACATTCTCTTCAGCATCTGCTCACACTTTGTTTCACCCTTCACCCTCGTGTCAGGTTATTTCCCGGCAAGACCTCTCCCTTGGAAAAATGTCTCCTGTAGCGCAAAAGAAAGTTGAGTTATGTCAATATAGTGTTTGTATATGAGGCAGGCCAACGCAAACACAATCCCTCTCTCTGTGCGCCGGGAGATCGTATCGCTCTCCTGCCTCTTGCCTTTTTAATTCTTCTCTGAATCTTTGTTCTTGGCCTGCCCCTGCATGTCTCCATGCAGCTATAACCCTGTTGTGCCACTGAGCAATTTCCTGTTGCGGTGGTGATTCTGGTTGGGTGTGCTGACAGGTTTAACACACAGGTGCAGGAGCATCTCGACATGATTTCATTTTGAAGGAAAAGTGCACTCAAAAAATCAGATCATGGGGCAGTTGGGGTGACAGGACAAAATGTACTGAAGCAATGGTAAACCTCGGATTGTTGTGTCAGTTCCTCAGAATGATGGTGCAAGTTCTTCTTTCAGGAGCTGATATTTTGCATCAGCGCTCTGCAGTCATACAGGCTGAAAAGAGAAAGAGAGAAAGCTGTCAAAAACTTCCAGTTGGAACGGACGATACATTTATTTTCAAGGTTATAATAATATTAAATATAATGCAAAAGTCAGTGATACATAAACCCCCACCAAGGTGCAATTATTATATTAACCTAATTTAATTAGGTACACTATACAGACAAGTTGACAATGAAAGGAACATTCATTAGTTACAAACTTACAAATTTGCACAAGAGCTATGCTTTTTCATGAGCTGCTGTTACTAGAACAAACACATGTATTTAAATACATCCTTTAAAACTCTATTTTATGTTAAATAAATTTAATAAAACCTTAATTCCTTGTGTAAAATGTCAAAGAAAAAAAAAAAGTCTTTTCAGTTTAATTAATGTCACAAAAGAATAGCTAATTATCGCACTCATTTTGTGTTTACACAGTGGCCTCGTCTTAAAGGGGCTTTATGTTAACTTTCACAGAAAAATTATGGCTCAAACATAAATTCTCATAGGCCATAGCAACACTTTTAATAGCACAGTAGAGATAAAAGTGATGGCACCTAAATGTTTGATAGCAGAAGGAAAATATTGTTCATCCAACTTTAAAAATCAGTTTAAATGTTCCTGCTGCTTTCCCACAGTCAGTGAGTGGATCCTACTGAGCATGTGCAGAGTCCGTGCCATCACTCTGGCTTGTTTCTAAATGGAGTTAGAGAGTGTAACACATTTGCTTCCTGGTACAGTTGCCCCCCAGCCCTCCTTAAAAGATGCTAAAACATAACAGCTTTAGCATTATATCAGCTTAACTGGAACACAAGCTACAGAAAGCGTCCACCAGCACATTTCTACATTAAAGAGATTTCTCTGCCAGCTGTTCCAGTGATGGATTAAGGTGAATAGTAATTACCCCTGAAGGACTTGTAAACAAGAGCTAAAACGAAGCTAATAACTAGCGGAGCGTTTGGCCTATTTGGAAGATGCTGATGAAACAGGATCATTGAAGAAAGTGCATGGTAGGGCACTTGGGTGGAAGCCAGAGGCCATAACTGGAATTCCACTGAAAGTAAATACAGAACGGAGAGCAGAGGAGCTTCTGTCTCTCACTATTGTGTCTGTATATCGAGGGAGTCTGGGGACTTTTCACACCTCATGCACTCAGTAACTTTCTGTTTATAGCAGGCTAGTGTTTTAGTTACTTGTGGTGAACTGAATGAGGTTTCATTCTTAACAGCACAATCCTTTAAAGTCCCATTTCAATTAAATTGCATGTGGTCGGATCATGTCATTTTAACCCCGCTGGCTTACACAGACTGTCAGCCAGTGTCAGTGGTTCAGACCTCAGACTTTGAACCGTGACCCACATTAGCTTTCTAGCTAATGACTTCGTCTTATCTCCTACCAAGGGCATATCTTGTGATACACCTTGGCATGCTGATCAAGCTACCAAACAAAAATCAGGGAGAGCTTCAGCTTTTATCTCAGACATTTAAAGGGGATCTGTCTGTATTCTTCCTCTGTTTGAAGCACCCCATTTTAGCACCCGTTTCCTTTAGCCCCCCTTATGAAAAAGCCCAATCTTCTCCGATTGGCCAGCATTTGATGTCCTCCTGCATTTGCACCAGCAGTGTATCTGCACCATTACTGCTGTGTGTGTGTGTCTGTGTGTGTGTGTTTGTGTGTGTGTGTGTGTGTGTGTGTGTGTGCGCGCGCGCGCACTACATTTTCTACCTATATATAGGTAGATCGCTGTAACATCACGTTTCAGAGGCCCTGACAACTTGTTTAAAGGCAC
>JAOWBC010000935.1:3185973-3196069 GCA_028566105.1 Hypoplectrus providencianus | reverse complement strand
TGAAAGTTTATTTTAGGATGTAGTTTCCACAGAACTCAAATGACTCTTTTTCAAATGCTGCTGGACATTCAGATATGTCCAAAAGTCCCTCAACCGCCCCTGAAAATTCAACTTTTTAACCAATACTTGTAGCTAATATTGTTAACTCATTCATTCATTTCATTCATTTTATTATTACTTATAGCTACCTCTTCAAACTTCTGTGCGTGATTGTTAGCTAGTTTTCACACACATTATGATACATTATTCCAACATGTGTTCAGGTGTTAGAGCTGACTTAAGGCTAATACACACTCTGCACGAGCAGATAAATGAGTTCTCTCTCTTCCTTGCATCAATACTTTTTTGTGTGGTGTCCAAGAACTATTGTGTGTTTGATAGGAAATTTGAATTTGAAGTGTGCTGCAGAGGTAGGGCCCTATAAGGACCGGAGTTGTGCATTTTAGTTGCTTGTGAAGTATGAAATGTACTGGCAAAAACAAACCTGATCTTGTTTCTTACTACCTCAAGAACAAAAGCAGTTATCTATTCTTGTGGAGTAAATAAGGCCCTTTAATATGAGGATATATTCTTTCAAATCAAATATTTATTTCAATCTTGCTTTTTAACGTAAGGTTGGCAACAGCATAACTACCCTTGGTTGAGAATTACTGATTTTCTGTAGTCTAGATGTCTAAAAAATAGTCAGTCTGCAAGCAAATAAAGAACTTTAACCTACAAATCTGTGTTGAAATTGGTCATCTGATGCGGGAAATGTTTTCACCCTGGTGAGGCAGCTGAAATTTTGTCTCTAACTTCAAGAAAGCTGTCTTTCCTGTGTTATGTCATATTCAGCGTTCTGGTCTTACTGTAGCCATGACAGCCTTTTTGGTACTCTACTAAAGTTTGAAAGAGTTTCAGAAACCCTAGAGTTGCTCAGCCACAGTAATGAATGCAAATCAGCCAATCCCTGCAGAATGTGAGAAAACAAACTGAATGTCTGTGAGAACCAGAAGACCATAATCATGGATCTTTTCTTTCAGCAAAATTTAACACTGAAAAACGTTGTTATTGGTCCATTTTTACTAGAACCATATATATTTTTTTCTGTGTTCATTTTACTGAAAGTGAAATTAGATGTATGTGCCTACTTTATTCTTCATTTTAACAGCATTGTTGTGTTTCATTAAGACCAAGCAAAGTCACTCAGAAGACATATGAAGTTTTCTCCTGACATAAATGGGAACTTATACAGGCATAAACATAAATGTTTGTCATTCTGACACATTTAAATGAGCAGATTTTGTCTGGTGCTTTCTGCCTTGTGTTGTAATTAGGCAATTTCTTTGTTGCCATTTTTTGTTTTCTGCTCAGAGAATATGATAATCAGTGTTGCAACATTTGAAAGGCAATTAAAAAACATCTGTGTCTTAATTATTTCTTTAGTGGCACGTCAGTACTATTTCGCACGATTTTCCTCCCGCTATCTCACTACAAAACAGTATGTTTTTAAATCCATGGATGAGTGCATAGATAACATAACTGGCCTATAACATGAATAGGAACTTCTGGATTGTTTAATGTGACAGAGACACATTGACTTTTTCTGAATCCTGTATCTGCTTCACAATAAAAGTCTTCAACTGGCACTAATGGTGAAAAGCCTTTAATCTGAAAAAGCAGCAGGAAGAAGTGCATGTTTACATATTGTACCAGCAATTACGGCACACGGGAGCTACTCAACTCTGAACATTCATCTAAAAAATTGTGCTTCCTCTCTTTTTGCCCATGTGACCCACACGTTGAGTCAGTTCATGGTGACGGCAGCTCAGTTGGAGGTGGAGACTTACTGTTCCCAATCATACATAACATGATCTTGCCGGATAAACCATGCTTTTTCACAAAGTGGCTAGCCTCCACCCTGTGTAGGAAGGAACCTGCCAAAATGCAAAATAAATGACTCAGGGTTAAAAATGAATGGAAAGGAATCTGGGTAGTCATGTCAAAAGAATGGTCCGCATTAATACTTCAAAATGAATTTATATTTCTCTTTAAATGTGTTTTTTTTTCTATTTATTTACGTTTGTGTGTGCTCCTCTATATATAATCTGTCCCACTTATTTTTGAACAAAGTAGTACTAATAAAAAATCAATCATAAACTTAAGTTTTTGTTTATGTATTAATTTTTGTATTATTTTCCCTTTGCATTTTTCCCATATAATTTCCCCAAAACTCTATATCTGTATTATTTTCTTTATACAGTCCTGTATCAGTATAGCAAAAATAATAAATCAGTAATAATAGTTTTTTTAAAATATATTTATTAAATTAATATGTGGATAAGAAAGGGGGGAAATAACAGGAAAGTAAATAAATGAGAATTAATACAAAGTTAAACAAATAAAGAAGAAGAAGATATAGAAGAAAATATAACAGAAATATTTTTCAACATCACATTTCATCAACAATTTATTACAGCATACATTTATTTTTAATATATTAGATACATTTAATGGCAAATAATTATTTTTTAGATCAAGTAGTTTGTTTATTTTTGTCATTTTTATGGCAGCGTCATCCTCCACATGCAACTACTATGGACTAATTATTGATTAATCATTGATAATTATTGATTAAAGGATAATAGCATGTATTTAAAAGTGAAACATGTTGAATAATTTAATTACAGTTTAAATCTAAGTCTCACCTGTCTCCTTCCTTTTCTTCCTGTCCACCCTTCCTCCAGTCCTTCTGGCTCAGCCCATAGAAAATGAATGTATGGAGGGTCTGACGTTGAAGATCACAGACTTTGGCCTGGCGAGAGAGTGGCACAAGACCACCAAGATGAGCACCGCCGGCACCTATGCCTGGATGGCTCCAGAGGTCATCAAGTCTTCCACCTTCTCCAAGGGCAGCGACGTCTGGAGGTGAGTGTTTGTGTGTTTCTGAAGCGCGGTCCAGAATGTCTTTTGTTATTTTTGCAGTTGTCCTTTTTATGATATTTATATCATCACAGTACCTTACTTGGAAAAGATCTGAAATTAAACACTTTTTGCTTTTTGTCTGTTAAGACTAAACTTAAAATGTTCTTCCTTCTCGTAGTACATAGTTAATAATAATGTTAATTTTCTCATTGAAATATCCGTGCATATTCTCATTCGTCCAGGTCAAAGTATACTCAAATCAAATGAATCAGGTCAACTGGACATAGATTTTTTTTTCGCCCCTTATCCAAGTGACTTCATCAGTTCGAGTGTCCCACAGACTTGCCGCCTCGTCTGACTGGGTGGTGGAGATCTATTGGTGAATATTATCAGCGGTAACATATATCGGCCTTGGTATTATAAACTGTAGTCTGTACTTAGTTAATTATCTGCAGCAATGTGTCAGGATGTGGGGCCTTCTGCAGGACAGCATGCTAGAAAAAGACAAAGTGTGGAGAAGTGATAGTGGGAGACGGAGTGATGACGAGATGGAGGCACAGAATGATGGATTGCAGCAAGACCGCCGCAGCCATGTGATGGCGTCTCTTCAAAGAGCTGCTCTGTGCTTTGTTGTGGGACATCTGTACTGCACACTGTCCCATTGTCTCCAGTATAGACAGAGAAGGAGGCCACACACCAGACCTAACCACAGCCCTTTATCTGGGAATAGCTCTGTGTGTGTGTCTGTGTGTGTGCACATAACTGTGTGTCGGCCACATCTACACAGAAAGAGAGGAGTCCCTTGATTATGGTTTGCGGCTTTATAATAATGACTTAAACAACTGTGTGATTTGTTGAGAGGGGATTCATGATGGCTTTTAAGTGTTGCGTATGAATTTGCATTTGGAAGCAAGCAGGGTTGTTTTCTTGCTCAGCAATAGGGAAAAAGATAAATAATTTATAAAATTCATGGCTTTGCCGCATTGTTGTTATAGCAGTTTCTCTCATATGCTATGGTTTAATTTTAATCCAGTGGATTTGGACCATTTAATCCATTCTTAAATGGCTTTTGCAGCCCCACACAGAGCCAATGTGAAACCAATTGAGCATGCTCTTGGAGAGAACCTTTTTGAAGACGTCCTTGAGAACATCAAACGGGATTCTGCCATGGTGCATGCCACTTAAGGAATTTTCCGGTACTTTAAGGAACCTTATTTAGAAAGACTGTAGATTTTCCTACGGACCCTAATGGCTCCAGTGTCATCCCACTATCTCATGCACACATCCTCTCAGTTTTGTCGTCTATGGACAACAAACCCACGCGAGCTCATTTTCACAGCAATCACAGCACAATCTGGAAAACAGCGAAATGAGCAAGTAGCGGGCGGGCAGGCAGGCAGCCTTGCTCCGAAAATGAAGGGTAATCTTTGTTCTACCATCCTTTCTCATCTGTCCACGGCCGCTCGTCTCTAAAGCCGCCACGCGAAGACGACGACCGCCTCGGGGAGCAGCGAGCAGCGTTTCTGCACAGTCACAGTGTGTGGAAGTTGTAATTAAAGAACTAAATAAAAAAAGGCTGCGGCCTGCGCTCTCCACTTAGCGAGCCTCCACAGTGCGTTCAGTCAGGTCCGGGCGAGGGCTAATTGACAGTGTGGGAGATCCAAGTCCTGCGCCACGCTTCATCTTCTTAGGACACAGGGCTGCTCCCATTGTGTGGGCTCAGAAGTCCTGTGTGTGTTTGTGTTGTTGTGTTTGCACAACTTTTGCATGCATGAGTTCACATTGCTTTGCAAGCACTTGTTTCACCAAGCAAAAGTATTCCACTGCACAAATGTGTCTAAGTTCTGTGATAATGAAGCACTATGATAATGAATGTGTCAGGTATACTGCGGTGTACAAAGAGAGAAAAAAGAATTACCGCGAAATATTAACACACCATAGAAGACTCGGGCTGTTGTCTTTTATATCAGTTCAGAGCGAAATGAGCCATTATGTTACAAGCACCATCACGAAGAGTATTTAAATCCTCATTTTGGAATAAAACACATTTTACAACATCTATTGGAATACAGGCTGCATATGTATGTGTGCATAAGGCAAAAATACAATGTTTGGCACCTTTTGTGTATCACAAAAATAAAGTAAAAAAGTATAATTTGACTGGACTGGTCTAGTATAGATTGGCAAGGGTTAGTTGTAGTTGTCATGGTAACGGGGTTGACGGTATTACCATTTTGTTTTTCTTAGCCAGTGTACTAAAACCTCAGTTTAGCTAAAAAAAAAAAAAAAAAAGAAAGCCTAAAGAGACAGTTCAACCCCCAAATCAGAAACACATATTTTTTTATTACGTGTTGTGCTATTTATCATACGAGATGGTTTTGTTGTAAGTGTTGCTGCAAATCATATCACCAGCAGGAGGACTTTTGAAAAGCCCACTTTCAAAAGGCTGCCTGCAAATTGGTGTTTTATGAGGATGCTACAAGTGCTCATTCCAAACTCACTTCACAACAGTCAACAGTAGATGCACCACTGGTGAGGGGAAAAAAATGTGAATGTTGTGGTAAACTGTCAATTTAAAGCTGCACCAAGCCCCTAAGACGCTGCTCCCGTAAGTGGGTGGCCCAGGTTGGGGACCCAGCTATTAAATTTTTTGATAAAAATGCATTCAGTACCAAGGTGCAAATGGGTCAGTGGCATTGACTCAGTAGGTAGTAGGTAAGATTCTATAGTCATCAAAACATTCATACTTGTTTTGATGAGTATTTTATCAACTGAAGCTAAAAATTGTTTAATAAAACATTTTAATTATTAAAAATGATTCCCCTTCCCCTCTCTGTTTATGTCCAGCTGTCTCAAATAAAGGCAAAATGACAAAAAAAAAAAATAAAGATGTTATGTGGAGCAGATCATCTCCTGCAAAGACTGCAACATTGTTTCTCTAGTAGCCCAGAAAGGACAAACATTAGCTCTAGAGAGGACCTTTAATGTATTATGGAACCTGAAAGCCACCATAGGTTCTATGACATGCTTGGAAAGGGAGGGGTAAGTGGATGGGTCTTCTGTTGAAGCAATCTTAAAATTCACCACTAGATGCCACTAAATTCTCCGTAGTGCCCATTTAAAATGATCCTAGCGTCTACAATTTTGGACTTAGGATTTAAGCACCAAAGGAAGTGTTGAAAATTAAAACGTGACAAAAAGTAAAACAGGTATGGAATTAAAATGCTTGTTATGTACACGGTCAGAAAAAATATGCTGAATTTGAATCTTGGGGGTTAAAACAGTTTGTCTCTGGGGCGGTACCCTGTAAAGGACAGCTGTTGAAGCTAGACATTGCCTTGGCAGCATATACTTTATGTACCTTTTTGGTCCTAAATTAAAGTACATGTAGTTAGTTATATTCAGAAATGGACTCCTACTGAACCCCTGTTTCTGACAGGAGCGTATTCCAGTATCTATCATGCGTCTGATTTAGATGTCATGCCTCGTTGCCTGTTTTTTCCCCCCTCCAGCTATGGTGTTCTGCTGTGGGAGCTGCTAACAGGAGAGGCACCCTACAAAGGGATTGATGGACTCGCCGTCGCCTATGGAGTCGCTGTCAACAAACTCACCCTGCCCATCCCTTCCACGTGCCCCGAACCCTTCGCTCAGCTCATGTCAGGTGGGACACGTGTTTGGAAATGTAATTGAATGCACCCACTGCACTGTTTAGGCGGTGCCTTTCGGCCGAGTGGTGTGAGAGCACTCTTGCGTGAGATCAAATTGGTGTCCCCGGCACACTCTTTCCATTTCCTCAAAGCTGGGTTGAAATTGAGAGAACAAATTCCTGTATGTTGTTAATAATGTGGCCGCGGAGGGGGAAGTGTTTTGTGCTGGAGCCACCTTGTGCAATATGTTTGTCCCCATTTATGTTCTTGCTTTGTTCAGTTTTCAAGTAAAAAATTAATCACCTGAGCACTTGTTAACATGCTACCAGTCTGTTATCTGCAGACATAGACTGTTTCCATTCTTTCCCTTTATCCCCTTCTCTTTAGTCTTTTTCAGCTGTGTTAAAAAAAAGAAATCAGTGCAGAAAACCACCGATAGCCACCTCAGAGGATTAATTAATTATTGGATTGGTTTTTGATCTGCTTGTAATGCCCAAAGTGTCGCGGCAATTTATGCAAAACCCCCCACAGCAAGTTAATTAAGCATAACACTTTGAATAAGTGATCAGCTTGACTCTAGATTATGCTCACACAAGTGCCTGAATAAGTGTAAATAAAAATTAGAGTCAGTGCAGTATACTCATCGGACATAAAGTGTAATGAGTGCATCCGGGTAAGTCATTTGGCCTGGTTAAAGGTCCTAAAATTCAAATAAAAAACCCCTTCTTACTCGCTAGGTTTTTTCAATGCAACAAGTAAGTCTAATAATGATGGCAAATAAGTGAGTGACTTCCTTTTTTCGGGTCCCTTGATTCACGAAATCGCTAAAAAGAAGTGAAACTGCTGGAAACAAGTGAAATGGGTCCGGTGTCTAATGTTTTCCACTCCATTTAAGGCTTGTAGCACCAGATAATGTGGCCATTTCCTGAAAATTAATGGCGCCTGAAAATGTAATAAATGTTGCACCTGCCTGATTGAAAATGGAACAAAACCCAATAAATTGACCAATAATGAAATAGGATGTCCTTGCAAACATTTCTCTGCAGGTGATTTGCTGAGTACTGATGATGTAAGCATTTTGACTGACAATGTAAAAAACATGTACATTTCCGCCCCCTGTGGTGCCCCTGTGTTTGAAAAAACACAGACACAGTGCCCTTTTGGGATGCACCAATGGTAGGTGGAGCCTAATAAAATGCTGTCTGTGTTGCCCTTTCCGTAGAGGAAGCATCATTCTTATTATATTAACATAATTAAAAAAAAAAAAAACCTGTGAACTAAAATCAATCAAATCAGAATTAGATGACCACTTGTGAAATACATAAATGGCAAACTTGCAAATATAATAATTATTATTACATCTAAAAAGTGCTATTACAACATCTTTCAGGACATTTTATACGATTAATAGTTATCACATTCTATGAATGCACGGTTTAGTATCAAAACAGTTCTGGTTTCTAGTCTGTTTGTTTTAGTCCAAGCAATATTGACTAATCATGTTTGCGGAGGCTTTGTTGGAATGCAGGTAAACAGTCCACTGGAGAGCAAGTGAACCAGACTGCATTGGACCAAAAGCAATCTTAAAACCAATCTATTTATCATCTAATGACAATGTAGCTCTTGATGAGCTTTATTGTAAAAAAAAATTGCAGAAATGTCATTTTGACCTAAAACACTCAACCAAGTTAAATTACGTTTTTTTTTTTCCGACTGAAAATGACTACCAGCAAACAATAAAAGAAGCCTTTGCCTGGAAAGCTGTTATCCGAAAACACAGAAATATTGGTTGTCGACCCAAGAGGCCAAGCCATCGTCAGATCCATGGCTGATGGGGTCCAGTATTGTGGTAGTAATAGTTCTGTATCTTCAGGGGTGCAGTATTGACCCTGGTGTCTGATTGTGTCTGCTGTGTGTATTAAAGAGTGCTGGGACCAGGACCCCCACCGCAGACCCAATTTCTGCTCCATCCTAGCCCAGCTCACGGCCCTGGAGCAGCAGGTGAAAGAAGAGATGCCGCAGGACTCCTTCCACTCCCTGCAGGACGACTGGAAACTGGAGATCCAGGACATGTTCGATGAACTCCGGGCTAAAGAGAAGGTATGAGGCACTCAGTGCATGATTCAAAAAAAATTAACCAGATGCCTATCTCTTTTTATTTGTCCCTCCTTCCTCCATATTTGTATTCAAGACAATTTGTTACCCCCATATAACTTATAGTGTAAATCAAGATGCTGCTGATCTTGTATCCTCTGAGCAAACCATTTTTAATTGATTTAGGTATCTGTGCAATCAAAGCAAAACAGATAAAGCGAACATCATATTTTGATTAAAAGATAAACCCATACAAAACTAATTTTAATCTCTGTGCATTTCTGCAAGGAAACACCAAGATTAAATCAAACTATAAGCTAAATTAAAATGGATAGTGAGTAGATAAGATATTGTAGTGAATATAAATAGCATCTATTCTTATCACACTTACGCCTTCATTTTACGATAACATAGTTATTTGCAGCTCAACATGTGGTCGAAGGGATGCATAGTCAGTTTGGCTATTTACTCCTGGTTGTATATCATGGCAAAGACAAGCACCCAGGTGTCCATATCCAACAAGTAATATAAGTGAAGTAAATATTTAGTAAAAAGTAACTTACAAATCCAGACGTTTCATTTCTGAAGCAGCACTATATTCTAACATTGGCCTTGGTCTTGTAAGCTAACCATAACCACTAAAGTTACTCATTAGATGTTAGCATTGCCACCAATTTACACCTTTTTTCCATCACCATCTACAATAAACAATAACCTTGCGCCATAAGAACCTCCTTGACCAATTGTAGCGTCACAGGGCAGGATTTGATCAGGTTAAAAAAGCTGTACAGCTGCTGGGTGACTATTCTCACACTCTGGTTTCTGTTGCTAATTTGACTTTTAATGCCAGTAGCACAAAACAGCCAGTGGCAACAGAAGCATGAGTCAATCAGTCACTTATTTATGGACTATCAAATAAAACATCACGTTGTAAAATTCTGTGCCATCTTGCCATTAATGCTCATAAAGGGTGATTTTGTGATTTATGACCTATATTGCAGCCAACCACCAGGGGGCGATTGAGACATATTGGCTTCACTTTTGGGGCACTTTGTCTTTGATTGGTACCTGCTCATATCAATCACCTCCTCATCCCTTTCATCCTCCCGTCATTCCTTGTCCATTAGGAGCTGCGATGCCGTGAGGAGGAGCTGAAGCGAGCGGCTTTGGAGCAGAAGTCCCACGAAGAGTTCCTGCGGCAGCGCGAGCAGCAGCTGGCCCAGTGGGAGCAGGATGTGTTTGAGCGTGAGCTCAGCCTCCTCATCCTCCACCTGAACCAGAACCAGAACCAGGAGAAACCTAATGTCAAGAAGAGAAAGGGCACTTTCAAGAAGCACAAGCTCAAGTGCAAGAATGGCGAGAAGATCAGCATGCCTCAAGGTGTGTGTGTGTGTGTGTGTGTGTGTGTGTGTGTGTGTGTGTGTGTGTGTGTGTGTGTGTGTGTGTGTGTG
>JAOWBC010000935.1:3155972-3185873 GCA_028566105.1 Hypoplectrus providencianus | reverse complement strand
TGTGTGTGTGTGTGTGTGTGTGTGTGTGTGTGTGTGTGTGTGTGTGTGTGTGTGTGTGTGTGTGTGTGTAAACAGTTTTTGAGTTGTTCTGTCAACAAGTAGCTGGATAATGTGCGCCAAACAGTTTTGATGAGGAGTTCTATTTCAAGGGCCATTACTGGCTTAGACTCAAGAAGCAACAACAACAACAGGGAAAAAAATACAAGAGAGCAGAGAGGAGGAAGTGAGGGAGAGAGTTTAGTGCAACTGTAATTTCCTAGCTCGGCTTTGGTGAAGGTTCCCATTACGACTGAACTCGTGTAGGTTTAAAGTTTCATATTTAGAAAAGAGGCTGCAGAAAGGCACTATTTTCTGCTTTTATACAAAAAATATTGACAAAAAATATGTCTGCCCCTGAAACAACATCCAAACGGTTGTTCAGTGTGACTACAGCTCTGATCCATGAAAGGTAGATTACGGCTCTGACATGTACAATAACCCACTAACTCAGCTGATCCTTATGTATCACAAAGTCACACAGCCTGCTGCACTTCACATCCAGTGTGTTTCAATGCATGTGTGAGTGTATTTTAGGCTGAGCAAGCATGCGTAAATACACTTTGTGTGTGTGTGTGTGTGTGTGTGTGTGTGTGTGTTTGTGTATGCTTGTGTGTGTGTTGTGGTTAGGCCTTTCCCAGCAGCAGCAGGGCGGTGATGTGGTGGTGGTAGGGGGGGTTGATGAGAGGGGAGAGTGAGCCAACCACGCCTTGTTACTTCCTGTCTATGGATACACTGCTGGCTGGCCTCTCTTCACTTTCTCACTCTCTCTCTCTCTCTCTCTCTCTCCCTCCCTCTTTAGGTATCCGTCCCTCACCCTTATTCTTTTGCTCTTTTCCCCTCTAGCTCCCTAGTCTGTGTTTTTATTTTCCTCCTAGCCATGTCTGTCTAACCCTGTGTCTTTTTTCCTTTCTCTCTCACCAATATTATCTCTTTTTTTTTCTTCATCCTGTGTTGCTCTTTCACTTTGTCTGTGTAAGAACTTAAACAATATGCTTTGTCCTGTAGATTTAAATAAGAACATGCTTAGGATGTTCATATTCAGGACTTAATTGTCATATTTGACACATGCATATACAAAATCTGTTGGGGAATGCAGTTTGGTATACTCTTAAGGCTATGCTAGAAGACTAGAGTCTGCTTTGTGATGCAGCTGCATCACAAATTCATGTCATGTTTGTATAGAAGCTAAATATATAGAGAGACCAAGGCTGGCAGTGAGGAGATAGCTGAGTTTAATTGTTGCAACATGGCTATCTCTTCAGTTACACTATATGTAAAAACAAAACAAAACAGTACAATTGTAAATCTAATGTTTTTGTCACCTTAAGTATTAGTTTTTTACATTCAAACACAACAGACATAGCTTGGGCAGGCCAGTTAACTTGCACTGAATATTACCTTGTTTTGCCAGTTAGACAGCAAGCTATCTTAGCAACAGTTTACAAATTATTATCTTGAAGATCTCAGTTTTATTCTACTCTCTAGTAATTAAACAAAATATGTAGGTGGAGGTGGGTAAATTATGGCTGTTTTCAAAATATGAGTTGTACTTGTTCATCATCTGTAGTCTTTTCTGTTGTTTATCTTTTTTGTTTGAAGCAATGCCAGCTTAGACTGGAAAAAAAAAACAATATGGTGCCTCACACACAATTTACCATAGGTGAAGAGCAAATTTGTCTAATCCTACCTTTTTTTTTAGAATTTGGCCAATAATTATATTTACAGAAATGTATTTATGAATGAATTACTTGGTTAACAAGTTAGCTAATGCTATGAGTCAATTAGAAAATTACACTTATTTATTAACCTCAATTGACAAATTCATACCCACGAGTTAATTAATTTCTTTCCTTGAATTTATTGTGTGCTCAATTTGATTTATGAAGTCACAATTTCAAATTATGTAATTATAGAATTATAAATGATAATAATGATATCTCCTTCTCTCCATTTGTCATCCCTCCTGACACCGTAACTATAGACCTCTGCATTTTACTTAAAGGTTTTGATTCATTGATATCCTTTAAATGGTAAGTGATTAAGTTATTCAGGATTGTCATTTTTTATTTTAATTTGAGGACACAAACCATTAATTAAAAGGGGAATTATGAAGATAGCCATTAGTACATCACAGCCATGGGCATGTTACAGTTCGAGGGAAGTGAATACTTTAATTGAAAGAACATTTTAGGTAATTGGTCATAATTAAATGGCATTAATTACTAACTTAATTAACGGTTAATTGGATAGTAAATGCTATCTTGCTACTACTGCTACGTTAATTAGTAGTTAGTGTTAGTGGCTAGTTGCAGTGGAGCCTTCGTTAAAGTAGTATGTTTGTCAGGGAAAAAACAAGAAATTGTATGGATTGCTTTATTACACTTTATTCTCTTTGTAGCTTGTTATTAGCAGTGTTAACTACTGGAAAATAGTAGTGGGAGTCTGCGTGTCACTAGGGTCCTATATTCCCCAGTTTAATTTACTCTTAATATGAGGAAATTAACCTTTGAACAGGTCACATGATAGACCATAATAAAGGCAAAGCGTTTTATGTTCTCAGCAGTGTATATTTCCCTAGGTCGAATGTTTAATATCATCCACCTATAGATTATAGCCTACTGAGGTTATTCTCCTTGACATTTTCACCCTTAAATGTCTGGGCAAGATATCTTTTTCTTTTAACATTGACAGGGCACTGGGGACATATTACTCAGGACAAATGGGACCCCTGGAACATAGGACTTCTCGAACATGGGACTCCCTGGGATCATAGGACAATTGAAATATAGGACAATGGGAATAAAGAACTCTGGAAACATAGGACAATGAAAATATAGGCTTATGGTTATATCAAACTGAGATCATTTGAGTCTTAATATTGGACTCTGGGAACATATGATACTAGAAACATAGGACTCTGGAAACAAAGGGATTTGGGAACATCAGGCATTTTGAACATAGCACTGTGGCAACATAGGACCCTGGGAACATTGAGCACCAAGAACATAGATATGGGTTGAAAAAGGATACTGAAAACACATGAAACTGGAAGGTTGAAACTTGGGTTGTATAGCAAAAGAAGGAAGCTAAAGAAGTGTACAGCCTTCCAAAAACCTCACAACTCCCGACTGTATGAATGTGAAGTGGAGCAAGGAAATCCAAGCTGATGTGTGTGTAGTAGTTGGAGTCCAGGTGGTTTAACATCTGTCGTATATGTTTTTGTGTTGCAGATTTCATCCATAAGATAACAGTGCAGGCATCCCCAGGCTTGGAGAAGAGGCGGAACTCTCCTGATCTGGGTTCAGGCTCCTCGCCCTCATTCGGCCCACGTTTCCGTGCAATCCAACGTGAGTGCAGTAATTTTTCCCTTGGATAGACACACAGGTGCATATACGTGTGCGCTTCCAGAGACATTTTCGAAAAACAAAGAATGCAGGATCTCTTGCCTTCTTGCGTGCTCACACAGACTCTGTTGCAACATTATTTCTCTCAGTTTCCAAATTCTCTCCTTTCATGTGCTCTCAACCACCCACTCGTCTTTTTTGTCTTCCCATGTTTCCCTGTGGGCCCCCTCTTTCGCTCTCTTTCTCCCCCTCCCTGCTTTACTGCTCTCTCTCTCTCTCTCTCTCACACACACACACGCCCTTTTCCCTTTTCAACAGTCTGTTCCAGTCCAAATATTATCTGACTTCCTCTCAGCGGCTCAGCACTTCTCAGCAGCTTTTTTTCCACCGCAGCCCTGCTTGCAGTTTCCTCATCCCCACAGCGGGGGGAGCCATTGAGCTGTATTTTCCGGGCTGAAAGAGTCGACAGATTTTATATGCATGTAGTGGCTACAGTGCGGTTTGCTGAATTAAAAATAAGCAGGGAGGAATTCATTGCTCCAGGAGAAGGGGTTGAGAAGGGTTGCAGCAGCGGTAGAGATTTACAATACTCTTCTGCTTGTCAGGCTCCTAGACAAACGCCCCAAGAACATTTCCCTTCGGAGGGAAATGTATCCAGTAGGTCACAGTGCGTCTTAACAAAACCCAAAAGGAAATTTGTGGTGAAGCAACAACCAATGAATGAGATGTTTCTTTTTTTTTTTTTTACTAAACAATTACCACCGGGGGTTTACATAAAAGCCCAAATTGCTGTGAAACATTTATCTGTAAAAGTGGTTAGTAAATCTAAAACATCTGCCAGCTTCATTTATTCATCAAATAGAGGGCTGGTTTTCTTTACTCCCTAATGACTTTCCTTAATGGCTATCACTAAGCCATGAGTGTGTCTGTCATTAAAATGTGTTTAGTGAGTATTTATGCTTGCCCTCTCAGCAGCAGGCAGTGATTTATTGCTGGGGCCTCCCAAACTTATTTGTCTAGAGAACTGCCAAATTGATTTGTATTCGTCCGCAGAGTTCTATTCAACACAGTTTTTGTTTAGTTAATACAAATGAGTATAAGAGGACACAATGAACTTGCAGAATAATGGCCTGAGGAGTTCTCTCACTGTGTTATATTATCCTCAGTTCAATAACAAGACGATTTAACTGCCCCATATATTTCCAACTTCCCTTTGAACTCTCGGATTCTATTAGTCAGCATTTTTAGTGTATCAGTAGGCTGGCTGTATCATGCGTGCTGGCAGCATATTCATATTGCTATCCTCATCTATCTGCGGGGGCAGGATTAGTGTTGGTTTCTGGAGCTTCTCTCTTAGTCCATTCATCATTTCCAAGACATGGAAGCCTCTAAATGTATATGTTTATATGCAGATGTAAATGCTGTGCTTTCAGAAGTAAGTGTTGGTCACTTAGTCGGTGTCTCATCAACTCTTCATAGGATTGGGGCGGGGGATTGGCACAAATGTCCATAGTCCATTAAGGATGGATTCTACAGAGTTGTTGATTGCTTGTATTTTCCATCTGTTGATAATCAGATTTAATCTTCTATCAATCAGTGAAAAAACTAATTAACTGGAGAAATTGGGTAAATAATACTAATAACTATCTTGATTTATGTTGCACTTTTCTTAACAAGGTTACAAAGCGTTTTTCAAAAGACATAAAGGGAGCAAATAAAAAGAAAACAAACAACCCAAAAACTATTACATAAAATAGAAAAAGTTAAAAATATATTAAATGTAGCCAACTTTAGTGCAGATGTTTGTGTCTCCCTCAGGAGGAATTGTAATAGTTTGTTTTTTTTAGCTAAAAAAAATATGCTTAACATTGGCATGCTAGCATTGTCTGAGCATATTAGCATTTACCTCAAATATCTGCAGTGCCTCACAGAGCCTGTCACATGGCGGTAGACTTCCTTTTGTTTCAAACTGTATATAGCAGTAATTGCCATTGGGAATTAGTGACGGGGATGAAATATTAACACTACTACCAACACTAGCCAATTTTTTGCCATTTTAATCATGGTTTGAGACTCCAGTATGTAGAAATATTAAAATAAACCATTATAAATTTCTTTTCCATTATTAACTTTGGTGCATGAGCAGACAGATCCTATGATGGATGTGCAATATTTCTTCAACACGTGATGACATAACCACACACATTGCAAAAGAAAAAAAAAAGAAGCTCGTAAAAGGGACTTTTTTTCAAGCCACAGTGTGATCTTGATGAAATTGAACTGCTGACACAGTCACCTGACCTCTGTGCTTGCTGGGAAAACACTGTGCTGGAGAGTGATGGCAGGCGATGTGCATCAGCCAAACTTCAGGTGTGGAGGCCAAAGAAAATAATACAGCATGTCCATTCAGAGAGCCTATTTACTTTTCCATTTATGAAGCTGAAATCACATGACATGAATGAGGTAATCATGAGATATAAGCAGCCCCAGAACCTAGAGAAATAATATATTAGGTCTTAAATCTCTCTTGTGGGTGCCGTCTTTTTGAAAGGTGCCACTTCTTGTTTTCACATGTTGGGTGTTATATTGAGAAGACTTGGAAGACTTAGTGTTTTTAAAGGGTGTGATTACATCTGTATGTTGACAAGTGTTATATCGCAAGCAATGCCGTACATAAGAAGAGGTGCCAGAGCCTGTGTGCAAAAGGCAGGTGAAATACAAACTTTTATTAGGACTTTGCTCCTGCCATCATCTCTCTCACGTGACTTTGGCTTTTTCTTCTCACACTTTCTACCCTGTGAAGCCCTCTGAGGTTACCACCTAGACTGTATCCATATGATGAGGTAATCCTCGTGCTGTTTTAGAAATAATCAAGACTTATGCTGTGCTGAGAAATATAAGCAGCATTGAAGCTATATTAATTCCAAGCTGTAGCAGGAGTCAATTAAAGGTCATTGTGTTGGAGATGATTGCAGGGCCGCGTCGATTTATTGGTGAAACCTGCCTTTTAAAAATGCACACCTCATTAGGATACCGCCAAGCAGTGTGCATACTGATGAAATGCAAGCTGATTTTCATTTTTCTCTCCTTTTGTCTGTTTTCTCCCTCGCAGTCAGTCCCAGTGACAACAGCAGGACGTTTGGTCTGAGCCCAGTCTGGCCCCTTGAGGCCCCTTCTCTTAAACAAACCAATGGAGACCTGAGGTTGGGCCCCCACTGGAGGCCCCAGAGCCCGAAAAGTCCCAAAAGCCCTAAAGTCCTGCGGCTTAGTCCCCAGGAAAGCAGGTACAGCAGGACTCCCTTTTTTCTTTTACACATTAATATTTAAATTTAGAATTTGTTTGGATAGATTCAGTTGAAGACTGTTCAAAAGGAATATATTTAATGTTTAAATGTTGAAACATTGTTTATTGTAAATATACACTCATGATAACTTTTACGCCTGCAGCCCATTCCAAAACAGTTGGGATAGGATGTTTACCGCTGTGTTACATCATCTTTTCTTTTAGCAACACTCTGTACGTGTTAAGGAACTGAGGACACTTGTTGGAGTTTTAAAAGTAAAATTCTTTTCAGTTCTTACTGGATATTTAACAGTGCAGAGTCTCTGCACTTGCACTTCGCCATGGGCCCTCATACCATTACAGATGCTGGGTTTGAAATATTAGGTGGATACAAATTGGTTGTCCTTTTCCTATTTAGCCTGAAGGGAAACAATGTCAATGATTTCCGAAAACTAGATGAAAATAAATCCTCTAAATTCCTGACAAGTGTCTAATTATCTGCTCAAGAAATTATTCACAAAGTGGCGAACCTCATCCTATTTCCACATGCTTAACAACTGAGCCTTAGAGGATGCCCCTCTCATATCCAATCATGATACTATTGCCTGTTTTACACCGGTTTTACAAGTGTCCCAACTTTATTGGAACTCATATTGTATACTGAATTCATTCACACAATCTCTGAATGTCCTGTTGCTTTCAGTCTGTCGATGAGAGCCAAGCTCCTGGAGTCGGACAGCAATGAGAGGGGGGAATCCAGGGATGACTTTGAGGAGTACAGACCCTCTGTGCCAACCCCTCCTGCAGCTCAGAACGGTATCCGACGCCCTCCATCACCAGCCTAACCGCCAGCTGCATATCTTCCATTAGCCGCTGTTACAATTCACGCTGTCATGACTGTGAATTATGTATAAAAGCTTAATGAATAATAAATGTCTCATCTCTTTCTCCTTCTCTGCCTTTTTAAAACTTTAAAAATTCTGTCTCTGCAGGCTCCTCAGTGAAGGACAGCCTGCGGCTGCCTCTACCTCAGCGAGACTCGGTCAGCGAGGACGGGGGTTCCTCCCCGGCTGGCTCCCCCAGGCCTGAGAGGGGTTCCTTTGGTGGCCTCATTAAGAGCACCCACCGGGCCCTGCTGGGCGGTGGCTCCCTCCTGGCCTCCATAGGACTAGGTCGCTGCCTGGATATCCCCCCAAGGGTGCCCCCTCGAACTAACTTCCCTTCCCTAGAGAATCGCACCCCCTCCGAACCAGAGATCTCCCCCTCTTTGCCTTCAATTTCAGACCCCCCGGTGGTGGACGATCTCATCACATTCTCCACCTCTGAGCTGCTCCCCAGACCCCTCTTGGATTTAGCTCTGCAGTACCAAGAACTGAAGCCCTTGCCCCTGACACCGCCTCCGCCGAACCCACGTGAGAGGAGTGGCCACAGGACGCCCCAGATGCTGCACAGTCCTCAGAGCCCCAGGACCCCTCTGCAGCACAGCAAGGCCAGCCCCGGAGAATGGACCCCAAGTTCCCATTCTAGTAATGGGGAGCTGGGCTGTGAGGCCTGGGAGCACAAAGCTGACAGGAGGAGGAGGTCTAGCCAAGGCTTGCACGCTTCTCAGCTAGGTCAGTCTGACTTTTAACCTCAAAGGAATGCTTAATATTTAAACACTGACCCGCTAACCACTAATAAGATTGTCTGTGTACGTGTAGAATGTCATTTTCTGCCGTTAGAGGTATCTCATACAAAACAATTACAGTCGACAGAAATGCCATTATTGTAGTCAGTTTTCCTGGTTAGAATTCCTTCAGTTTTCATTTTTTGGGAGGTTTTTCTCTGAGCAGCAGATCTTCAGAGGCCTCTTCCCTTCAAAACAAATGGACCAGGTTTTTAAAACCAGTAAATCACTGGATACATAACTTTCAACTTAAAAATCAATGTTTCTCTGATGCTGTTGGGCTTGGCAGGAGAGGGGCTGCTAGCTGAGCTGCCTTTTTCTTCTGAGATGGTTCCTCTAATAACTCCTGTCGGTCAGGATGTTTTATCTTCAAATGCAACTCGCTAGGGCTAACTACCTGCATTAGCAAGCCTCAGTTTAGCTGTGTGTCTGCCTAACAAACTTTGTGGTAGCTACTACTGCACTAGCCAGCTGTTTTAAGCGTGGTGCTGCACTGCTGGACGGTTATCCCAACAAAGAAATTCAAGGCACATGTAAGTAAATCGACAAGGACTGGCAGGTTAAATCTGCTATCCTCCTAACACAGAGTATAACACACATACTAGTGTTGAGCATTAAATTCCCAAGTCACCTGTTTCCAGATAAGGCGGATTTGTCTATCAGTCCCTCAAGGTCTGTACCCTCTTTTCACTTAAGCCAAACAGCACTTTTCCTGGTAGCTTTCACATTTAACTGCCTAGTTGTCCTTTTCAATCGCGAACAATAGCTAAAAGCACTACTCCAGTGACACTAGCAGCTATTCTTATGTAGAATCAACTAGTTTCCACGTGTTACCATGCCACTAATAGCTCACTGCAGGTAGTCAGTTGAAACCTGGCAGACACTTGTTGATGCACAAGAAGGTAGTTTGTTAAATACAAGCCAATAAAAAGTATTAAATGGATTGCGGATGATTTAAATATAATGCATTGTTTAGGCAGCCACACAGAACACACACACACACATTGTTCTATGGCTGTTGAAACGCAAGGAACTGGATTTAGATTAGGCAACAGCTTGGACCAGCATTTTAACTGCTTTGGTTGAAAAGTGAGAGTTTCTCTGCCTCTGATCCTTTGAATTCTCTTTTTTTTTTTGTCTTTTTCCCAGTATTATGAAAGAACAACACTAATTGGTGGACATCCCCTTTTATTTACAGTCTCCAAAACTGAATCCATTATTTAATTTTTAATTTATCTCTGTAATACATTTGCATTTCCTTCAGTGCACTAAGCATGTTTTTAGAAGGCCTTGCACTGTAATTGGATCCAACTTTTACCTTGAATATTGTACTGTACACCTCCAGCATGCCAATGTTCACTCACAGTTTCTTGCTGAATTATTACTGTGAGATCTTGCTGGCACAAGGGAGGCTTCAATGCTGCACGAGCTTTTTCATTTACATCAAAGCTTGTGTACAGCTATTTGCATATCTCAGGTAACAGCTGGCCCTCCATACTTCACTGCTAATACTCGCTAAGCAAAGCTAGCATCCAATCTTCTGTTGTACCCCCTCTTTTAAGTCAATTTTTTTCCCCCTGCAAAGTAAAAGATGAATGAAAAACATCCGGGTGCGCAGCTGAGGTCAGGCAGACAGAAAGTTCTAGATTCAAAATTGCTAATCAACAATTTTTACTTAACAGCATCTTTCTGGCCACTTCTTCAGATAGTTTTTGGCTGGAGCACAGCAGTGCACCTCGAGCATATTTACCCTCCAGTTTCAGTACATTTTCATATGCATGCATAGCAAATGCATGCCTATATGCTAGATGCATACATGACACACATGAAAGATCACATTCAAGAAGGATTAGCATTCATTTCACCCTCAAAAATCACATGTTAACGTCCTTTCATGGAGCATATTTATACTTTTGTTTTATTTCATGTAAGGGCCGTGCTAAGAGAGATGATCTGCATATCAGCAACACTTTAATTTACTGTACAGCACATTCCCCAAGACTAATATGCATTTCTTAGAAGCACTGACACAGTTTAGAGCCGTAATGACGGAGGCGTGGGTATTGGTTGTTTTAAGAGTGAGTGGGCTTTACGAGGGCTTTAAGAGTGCCCTCTGGTAACATTTCACACTCTATATCTGGTCCGTTTGACTCACAAAGCTCTGGATTCTCCACACAGAGGTTCTTACAGCGCTGCCCCCAGGTACAGAGCAGACATGCCTCGCCTGTTCCGCCGCTAAGAACCGTAATTTCACCAAAAAAAAAGAAAAAAAAAAACCTGCATGCACTCATTACATCGAGCGCAGAGGCAAAAGAGCCACACATAATTAAACAGTGAGTGTTTGCACTAAACATCTTATTATGTTTATTGACTGTAATGACTCAGGCTCAGATGCATAGACAGACTGCCACAAGGTTGCCGGCGGTGAATGTGTGCTTGAAAGAGAGAGATGAATGGCGAGGATCTCTTTCGCTGGCGTTTTCCGTGTGCTCTCATGTGACTCCTGATTGCTCTTTCTTGTCAGCTGAAGAGCTCAGCAGCCTCGGAGAGTTACTGTTGATGTAAATAATGCCATTTGGCAGACAAATCGCATTTGGAAAACAGCAAATGTTCATTCAAGCTGATTTATCCCGAGTTTAATGTTCTTGTCAGTGCTAATTTACACTTGCCGTTGAAGCTCTGTCAACTAGTTGTACAGCGTTGTTATACTTAATTTAGACTAATTGCATCAAAGTTGTGTGCTGGTGTTTGGTCCATTTCTTTTGCCCGCAATAATGCAACACTTTCATTATTCTGTTTGGATCACTTTTGTCATACAGGTTAATTTTTTTGCAGAGTATTAAAATGCAAATTTCAGGTTGGAGAGGAGTGCAATAAAAGGGCACCGGGGCAACACAACTGCAATTAGAGAGCAAGAAAGAGGAGAGGATGATAAAGATGTTTAATATGTTAAATAAGCAACTTTCTCTAAAAAAAAAAAAAAAGACTTGTTGTTTTGAGAGGAGCTTTGCTAGTTTTAGACATTAGGGTCAGTTCACTTGCCGCACCACTCAGACTCTGAAACCACTTCTATAAAGTGTTCTGTGCATCTGGAGAAGGAGAAACCACAGGATTCACTGTCATTTTATGAGTTATAAAAACCATCCACTAGTAGTGTATTATCTCATCAAAGCCGTCTAATGAGATAAGATTGTCTGATAGCAGCACTTTTTCTCTTCTTTTCAAAAGGTCTGTGTTATTTAAAAGGGCCATGAAAAAGATGTTGACAAGGAGTTCTTTAGGGGACATAATACACAGTTTAAAAAAGGCTATTTATGGGTATATATGCTACAGGGATAGGATGATACATTTAGGATTTGTTTCACGAATAAAAGATGTATAATTTCTTTTATGCATTACAACAACAAAGGAAATTTGGAGGATATTTGGATAATTAGCAGTATAATCTCCTGAGATGCAATTATTTTAACCAGGATAATATTGGAAATGTTCAAGTCATCCCATGCCTAATATGTATTATATCAAAATGTTAAAATGGTAATAATATCATATTGTCACTTTAAGGGATATTTCAGGATTTTGGACAATAAGTTGTATGAAATACTTGCCAGTAGTTTGGTGGATGCAAAGCTATTAGTGGATGCAAAGTCAAGTGAAGTTGGTTTCTGATATTTACTTCAAATTTATTCTACATATTTATTTTTTTATTTTTTGTAGATATATTTTATCCTAAGATTTGCCTTGTATTTAAAAAAAATCATTTATTTTATTACAAAGTTCTTTTTATTCTATTCTAATATAGCAGCAGCTGTAACAAAGCAATTTCCCCCTGGGGATCAATGAAGTATTTCTGATTCTGATATGCACTCAGGCTTTTGTTCTGTGGTGGAATGGGTAACCTTTTAATGTACACATAGTTTTGTAGAGTAAGACCTTATAGTTTCGTGAACCTGCCAGCTTGCCTGAACTATCTATTCTATGACCTTTAACCTGCCAGAGCTCTTAATCCAGAGCTCGGACAGTAAGCTAATAGCTTTGCTTCCACTATACGACTGCCAAGTCCAAAATCATGAAGTATATCTTTAAGAATTATGATAATATTGTATCTATGGGCTTCTGGTGATACTGATCCCTGGTGTAATGTGAATGTCTGGTCCCTTGAATGACTTTTTTTTTTGTTTCTTCCAGTTTTGGACCTGCCTCTGTGCCAAGACACCCAGGACTCAGATGACAAGCCTTCCTTGTCCCTCCACCCCAACCCTGCCCTCTGTAGCCCCAAAACACGACGCCTAGAGGTCAGCGTCATTCCCCGCCCGCGCCCGTCCCCCATCCGCCCCCGCATCGACCCCTGGAGCTTCATCTCAGCCGGCGGGGGCAACTCAGGTGGCGGCCGCAGCCCACACCGCTTAGACAGCAACCCCCTGGGCTACCAACCCTCCCCTACCAACCCTTTCACCAACTGTGACCCCTTTCCCTCACCGGACTGCGACCCATTCGCCCTCAAGGCCGACCCCTCGAGCGGCTCGGACGCCGCCTCGCCTTTCGACCCCTTCTCGGCGCCCTTTCCCACCTCCCGCTCAGCCCCGTGCTCCACTAACGGCTCGCCCACGCTGCCCTCGATCCGCATACCGCCCCTCAACCTCGCCGACTCGCCCCTCATCGACCTGGGCTGGGCGGCCTGCGGCAAGCCCCTGGACGGCACCAAAGAGAGAGCTCACCCCCGCAAGACACTGGGGCTCAAGCCCTTCAAGTCCCCGACCCAACTCAGAGACGATAGGTTCTAAACCTGTGCTCGCTCACAGGAACAGTCCAGTCCATCTCTATAACTAAACAAGGATATGTAATCTTTTAAAGAAACGCACACCCAACCCATTGAGGGAGGGTTTCCCCCCATGGGAGCCCCAATCATCGCAGGTCTTATTTACACACCAGCCTGCTGCTTCGGTAACCTGAAAGCCAGTGAAAGCCAATGAGAGGTGCTACATTGGATTGTGAGATAGCTGCCTTTGAACCAATAGCTGGTGCCCATTTCATTCTCCCTCTCTATCTCAGCTTCTCTTTCCCTTTGAAGGAGCAGAACACAGATCACTAGTCCCATCTTGAGATTCTATCAGACTGCTCATATCGCTTGCTTTCATCTCCCTCCTACCTTTGAAGCATTGTGACAATGCAGAGGTGGATAAGGCGACTTGCACAGCTTCATCTGCCTCTACCTCTCCGCAGACAGAAAGCATTCAGGACAATGGAAAATTGGAGTGCCTTATTTCGTGAAGTGTTTTTAGTATATACCTTTTCAAGATTCCTTGAATGGTTAATCTGGTGCGTAGGGAAGATGCTATGAATTTGGCTTAAAATTTGCAAATCAGCTTAGCGCTGCTGTGGAAGAAAATGACGTCTGCATGTGCACGTATGTCTAGACTCATTGTTCGAGGAAAGCTTACTGTTTTTTTTTTTTTGTTTTGTTTTTTTAAACAGCATCTGCCTGTTGCATTATGGGAGAAAGCACTCTGTGGATTTTCCAGGCCACTCATGAAGTCTAAGACAAATCCATGACCCAGACATTCCACTTGGAAGCAGATAAAATTCCAATCACATTCCCCTTTGAAATGCCAGGGATTGGACAGATTCTTTGGGCTGGCAGGCGACACAGCACAGGAAACAGGACGGGGGAGCCCTCTGCGTTCCCTTCATATGCCAAAGAATGCCACTGTGACGGTGCAAGGGCCGGGACAAAGAGTGTTTTACATTGTTTTACCTCCGTGGAGTGCCAGGCGGGTGGAGTCTGCCTCAGACAATCACAGATAGTATTTAACTTCATGATACTTTTCTGTGTTTTTTTGTCTCTTAATATCGCCCAGGCTGCTTTTCACTGCCCGTCTGATGCTGCAGGAAGGTTCAACCAAATACTAAAAGTATTTGCAAATACAACACGTCAGTATGGAAGCTTCACTGAACGCTTTATTTATTTGTACAGTCTACAAGAGTAGCAGCAGCCTCGCAAAGCCAGCACACAAGTTTATGCAGTTCTTGGATATGTTTATTTTAATTTATCCTGAAAAGCTCCACCAGACTTTCATGGTGGATAAAAGTTAAAATCCTTATTTTAATAGAAAGATGAAAAGATTCCCAGTACTGTAAAATTGGCTCATTTAGTACAAAGCTGAATCAAGCAAGTTAGCTTAGCTTAGCTTAGCATAAAGACTGAATGCAGGGGAAACAGCTAGTCTGACTCTATTCTATAAAACAGCTGTGCAATTTCTCTCTGTTTAATTAAAGGTTATTAATAAAATAGCTAAAAATATTTCATTTTCTTAACAAAAATACTAATATACATATTTTACATTATTAGTAATGCTATAGTTATTCAACAATTTATTGTTGCACACCCAGCAATATTTTATGAATTTATTTATGTTTACCAAAGTATTTATGAACCTTTAAGAAATCATATGTAAGGCAGTATTTGTACGGCTACTATAAAGCTGCAACTCATGTACTGCAAATAAATACTTCTAAATGCATCTAAAAACATTATTTAATTTGGTAATACTTTTTACAGTGGCTAGTAAATGGCAATGTAAAATTACAACTAATGCTTCTAATTATTAGCATGATTATTTGGGCACCAATTGTATTCATCTAAAAATATTTATAGATACCTAAAAATGTTAACCATTGAACATTGTATTAAAATGTCTTTGGTTGGTTTATAATTAGTTTGGTAATCATGAACTGATACTAACGCTCGTGTACAATATGAAAGCAACAGTAAACTATTGCATAGTAAAGCATTGCTAACACTAAGTATACATTTAATTATTGGTTTACAGTAAAATAACCAGAGTTAAACTATCAATTTACCATTATAATAATGGTATAATGAAAGTTTACCCAACAGCTTTCTACTCCAGCCTCCATGATCGAAACCGCTTCCCCTAATTGAAATGACTGGAGGCGTGAGTTCCCCCTCTGTTTTGAGCCTTAATGCTAAGCTAACCAACCGTACAGGCATTGGTGATGGATAACATGGGTCAAAACAGGCTGGCTTTGCGAGACAAGGGTAACCGGGCTCCCATTATTTTTTCCTTAAACCATTTAAACACAGCTGAAACATCTGGTAGGTTCCTGTGACATGACGAGATGCTTCTAGAAAAGATTTAGCTAAACAGGGAACAATAACAGTTTCATTCGCACCAAGGACCAGAATGCACTGGAGCAATAAGTTGCCCTTTCATTTTTGGTTCACAATCTTAAACAGACACAATCAGTCAAAAATCACTCCTGGAACATTTTGGACAGGTTCCATTTTTATCTATTTTCCAATTGGTTGTTACTCAACCGGTTCTCAAGCTTAATAACATGGTATAGGTCAAGCATGTAAACAACTGAAAGAGACCCGCTCTCACATGGCTGTACACTTGTCTTTGCCGGAGCATTACGAGGTACAAATACTGATTGGCTTCATGGCTGCCACCGTGTCATTGGAGGACAATAACGGCTTTGTTCTGATGAAGAGTGAAAAGCTCCTCTCCAAAGGGGGAAAGCTTTGTGATTAGCCTAATAATCCGTCTGACGAACAGAAGAGGCTGATAGTGATAATTAGCCTCTCGATAAGAGCAGAGAGCATTAACAAAGCATTCAGATATTTGGTTAATTAATTTCCCCCCAATGTTAAGAAAATGCCCTGCGTCCTCCTCGCAAGGTATATTGAGTTGAATGAGCTTACGTCTCGATTTAAGCCCTTTCTTTATGTGTCCACTTTAAAGACAGGTTGATCTATCTCCCCTCCTTTTCTTTTTCCCCATTGCCACCGGCTGCTCGGCTGCTGACCGGATGAAATCTTCACCTTTTTCTCCGTCCTTTGCCTTCAGGTGATGTGGGAGATTTTCTTTCTTCTTTTTTTTTTCCTATTCTTACTCCCACTCCTTTGCTACCTTCTCCTCTGGAAAGTTTTCTCGAGGGCAAATTTGTCCTGACACTGCAGAGCACTCAGTTCACTAACAGGCAGGTTCTATCCGGGAACAAGAATTGGCATTTGTTGTAGGACAGAGGAGTGCTAGTTCTACAGAAGCAAAAGAATTCATTTGAAACTGAGTTATTGAATATTTTCATTGCATTTGTATTTTAATCGGATGATGGACCCCTTCACAGCAACAGAGACAGTGTTTGTCTCAGATCTCAGTATGCTTCAGGCAAACTTGATTGTTTTAAATCATAACCATAGTACCCATTGGTTTCTGGGCATTTTCTTTTAAATTTAATGATCATAAACCAGCAGAACAGACTACTTTAGGCACTACAGTCATTTTTTGAGTAATTAAAACAAATCTTTGGTTTAAAATGTATTATTGTAGTGAAATATTTTTGTTTGAAAGTCCTAAGGGTTTGTCTGTGATGTCCCTATAAGCAGGATCTACACTGAAAGAGCTAAGAAACATTTTGATTCCTGCCTGTGAGATACTGCAAAGAAAATTATCGTCGGAATTTGGCTCAATATCAACAAATTGTTTGTGTATGAAAACAACATTTGGATTTGCACACACTACAACCTGGGAAGAAATTTGTTAAAATCTTTTGGGGTCATTTTTAAACAATTGATACAATGGTTTTTGCACTTTTTTTTTTTTTTTTACCACACTTTTATTCTACTACTTTTTCGAGTTTTTTTTTTGCTCTGAATTATATTTTTTTCTATTGTTTAATTAAGGCACAAAACAAGTAAATAGGCCCCCATCCATGAACCGGCACCCAAATGTTTCCTTATGTTACCTCTGGTCCAGTTTGACTCAACTTGTAGATGAATCTTCCTTCCCTTCGTGCCAAAGTTGGAGGTTTGATATCAAGTTTGCCCCTCTCAGCAGTGTTCCCCACCTTCCTCTGCTCCCTTGTCATCACCACAAAGATTTTACAGGCGTGACAAGTGATGAGTTATTGCCTCGTCTCCTCGTGTCAACACACAAAGCCACGAGAGCTATCGTGTGATAGTCATTAGGCTAGGATGGCTGTTATTGTCAACAGAGCTCTGTGAGGAGAAATGATACATGAAGGAAATTGAGATGATTGAAACGTCTGGCAGATTATTTCTGTCACAAATTCTGTGTGTGTGTCAAGTATCCACTTCAACCTGCCACTCATTTCTTGTCTGTATGTTCGCTCGCTGCCAGACTTTAATTTCCCTCAGACTTGATGTTCCCTGCAGTTCTTCTTCTAACTTGTTGAGTAATTGACTTTAATGGGAGCTCGCTTTTAACATATAGTTAAGTTGTTATCTTTAATCAGAGCGGGTCCACCTCCTGGAGGTGGTGCCTTTTAAAGGGGAGAGAAACCCTTCTGCTGCAGAATAAGCTGAATTTAATAAAACAAAAACAAAAAATCCCCTTTCTCTCAGTTCAATCTGAATCTGACAAAACTCGAGGGTGGTAGCTGAGGGATTGAGTAGGACACATTTTTAAGAAGTCTTTGTGGACAGGGACCTCCGATTTGTGGTTTTGGCTGTCAGATTTAGGAGCCGTCGCTGCCACTCCTCTTCCCGAGCTGACAGCCCGCACTCCAATAAGAAAGCACTGATGAGTTGTTTGTGACGCTCGGCTCTTCTAGGCATCGCCCCATCCGTCATTCCGAATCAGCGTCCCCAGTACAAACTGACAGGGAGAATAGAAGTGAATTCTCCGCAGGAGAGGGCGATTATCTGGCCACCGGTGTTCCTCTTTCAGTGTCTGGGAGACGGCATGATTTGATGATCTTAATTCAGAGTTCAAGCTCACACCATTGTCGCTAATCAGGGAATATCAAATGGTCAATACATTACATGAATAAACGCTAATGAGGTGGTACAATGGAAGAATCCAATGGTTTGGCTCTCATCATGACGAGAGGCTACTTGTGATTGGTGGTGATGTTCTAGAAATTCTGAGGCGGAAAATCAGAGCCTCATAAATTAACCGCTATTGTCTGGCTCTGTGAAAGGAAACAATGGAAAGCATTGCCGAATGCAACCCGCTTAAAAGGTAACACCAACTTAAACATACTTTATGTAAAGATGGACGACACAACAGCTCCCCAAAAGTGAAGCCAAGCTGTGTAGATCGCCCCCTGGGGGTGGAATGTAGTGTAGATCAGAAGACCCGCCCCCTCCATGGTAGCAGATGGGACATGGGCCAAACTAAAACAAAATAAAAATAGTAGTATGCTAAATTCAAAATCCCCAAAGATGGTGCCATTTAAGGTAGTTCTCATATCACGCTGATTTTTCATTTTTTAGATCTTTTTTTTTCTTTATATAAGCAGGATCTGACAAAATTATCAGACAGACAGCCTTGGATTGGAGGACCAATCTTTGTATATTATATTGAATTAGATATTAACCCCACACATGACCTGTATTATCCCATAGGTATCGCACATAACGAGCCTGAAAGTAGCCATGAATAAGTGTAGCAGCTCAAGCTAAAAACACTTTTCACATCTTTGTAGTTTTAATGTCATTGAAACTAATTTTCGTCTGCTCAACCCAAAAAGCATATAAACCTTCAAGAAAATGAACACAAGCTGAATGCCCCCCTCCTATTTTCAGAATTAAAAAATGTTAAAATGGAATTATGCCTGGGCAAAGACAGTCTCTGTAATACAAATCACTGTAAATCCAAGCCTGCTGCGGAATGCTGCCTTTTTAATTTGTCATAACGACAAAAAATAATTCAGCTTCTATAAAATGAAACCAGTTTAAGGATGTAAAACAACCTGACTTACCTAATGTTTTGTCCACCTTTATACACAGTTTATGATTTTACCCATTGATTGGTTAAAACAATTGAATTGCACCATCATGTAAATTTAAATTGATAAAGCACAGTGTAAACATCTCTGGTGTTTGACTTAAAAGAAACCAGGACCAGACTTTATTTCTTAAATTGCTTCAATCTCCGTTAAGTCATGTTTCCTCTCCTTCATGGTTCCAGAGAAAATTGGGGGACGGAGGGAAACCATGTGTCGCGTTTCTTTTATTGATGAAGTCTTGCCTTGGCAGGTCAGTGAACGGTAAATTCTGAAACAACAAAATAGATGGCCTGGCATTTCAGTGGCTTTCACCCCATTTACCTTCGCTGCCTTTGCTTGCTTGTGTTCAATTAAATGGAGGTTACAAATATACCTGGTTATCAGCCTCGTTTCAGTTGTCTCGCAGCCAGCCGTCAGCGCCAGAGACACATTATTGCTCTTTCTGGCTCATATTAACTGAAACACCTGCCCAGGCCTTTGTTTGGCATTAACAGGCCGAGACCAAATGATCGAATATGACCTTCCATTGACTGTACAGGAATTGCACATCCCAAAAGGGTTGTGGACAAAAGCCACGTCTGCGATATGCGCTGCCAGGTGCGCAAGCTAATGCTCGGCCTCTCAAAGTGTGAACATTATTCCTAATTCTTTTCAGTCTGTGCATCCAAGGTCACCATCTGCTGTCCTCTTTTTCTGTAACAACGAGAACTGAATGAATGTGAGCCACAAAAGGAGGGCCAATTTGTTTCCAAGACCACAGTGACGGCTCTTGGAGAAGGCTGCCGCTCTGTTTAGCAAAATAAACATGGATTTTTATCTATGAGGTTATTAAGTCCAAGGCCCACACACTCATCCCCCTCCACTCAACAGCTCCGTGGTCGTGATTATTGTTCTGCCTAGCTATTGACACTCAATTACCTTGTGATCTTCCTGGAATAGAAGCCGTTCAATCTGTACATTTCTGTTTCTAGAGTGTTGAATGAGTGCGCCGCAAACCAATTGGTTGAGTAAACAGCCCTTGTGTCTCAAATATAGACACGGCAAAATGATTTATTGTCGTCTGCTCAGCACTGTTTGCAGATGAAGGAACAGAAACTGCAGATTTTATAATACTTGTCCGACTGTGTGTCAGAGTGCATAAGCTAGTTCTGTGAGTACACACTAGTTGGTGTCCTTGGTGCTTGGTTTTCTACTTGTTTCCCGCTGAAAACATGCTAAAGCTTTATGAAGTATACCTATAAATTTTAAATAAATTGGCCATTGCCATGATGTCTGGTCCCATGAGTTGGAGTTCAGGCTAGCTTTGTTCTCTCATAGGTTAGCTAGCCTAAAATATAACATATTTGCTAGTAAAAAAAAATGTAAATGTAAACTAAGTTTGGAATCCAAACTTATTTTAACTTGTACTTGCATAGCACACATAATGAAAGTTAACTGTACGCAATTCGGTAACAAAGTTCGCTAACAAACAAACTGATATTCCCCCCTATCTTGAACCTTTCTTAAACCTAATCAAGTCATTTTGGTGTCGAAACCCAACCAAGCTGCAACCTTTTCACAACACACGTTTCAAAGTGCAGCCATTAGGTTTAGGTATGAGCATGAATTTAGGAAACTCTTCTTTTGTTTGGATTAGATGGTAGGAACAAAGTATTTATTTGGCTGCATCGATTGGAGGACCTCTCACAGGTTTTTCCAAAATTAGTTTTTGTTCACTTTTTGTCAACCAATCATATGGATGGTTTCCATTCTCAAGAAATTGATTAAAAAGAATCTTAAAGTAAGAAAATAAAATAACTCCCTGGATTACACTAGACAATATAAGGTGTCAAAGATTTCAGTTATGCCAGCATGCTCAGTGCTGCCAATAGTTACTAATATTGTCCAAAAGTCCAATTGAGAAAAATTGGTATTCAGCACCAGGGGATGCAGTATTATGGTTCTATATCAGGTCATTGCTCCGATTAATTGATTCTCGTATTAAACAGTTGGTGGTCTCTTTCAGGTGCTCATGCTTGGGCTTGAATAACTCTAAATGAGACAATTTGAATGGCTAATCTCTTCCACTCACAGCATCACAGTACTGTAAAAGGCTTTCCTATCTCACTGCTTCCTACCAGCCAGCTACGGACATTTTTACAAAACTTATACACGGCGGGAAAAGTAGATGTTTATAAGTGGCCATCTTTTTACACACTGGATTAAAACTCTTTCTAGATGGCCACGGACACGGTCTACATTAGGATGACGGATCGATTGCTTCATATGAACAAATCATTGTATAGGTTTTCACTGGAGTATTTAAGATGTAAGTATGGGTGCTTCACATGAGGGAGATTGTCTTTACATTCCAGTTCTACCAATTCGACCAAAATGTTTCCTCTGCAAGCCCCAGTATTTGTGTGTAGCAGAAAAATTCAAGAGAATTACCTGGCAGAGCTTGAAATCAGGTTCTTGTGTACATTAAAACAAATTCCCAAACCCAAATCGCAGTCTAATGTCTCCTTGGGGCACCCATACTGAATTTGTATGTGCATAAAACTGCTAGATAGAGACGAGGATTGTGTCGCCATCTTTAAGTAGGAGACACGGTTGACCTCCTCTCTGTCTTTGTATCTATTTGCTTTTATTTTAATTGTTCCAGATTCATTTCCGTGTCGATTTTGTGTCGTATTACAACCTAGGCGATGTGATAACACAATTGTTGCATTGCCCTGGCAGCCATTTTTACATCTCTCTCAGAACTGTCTCTGCTCATGCGAGTCAGAGGTTTCGCGGTCGTCGGGCTTTGAAAAAATTTGTTATTGTTGCATTTTTGTGAAATCTCGCACTGGGCTGGGCCTAATCAACTGTTTTTATTGTTGTGTGTCAAGAGGACTATTTCTGTATACAGTATGTGAAAAATGTTTTTATTTCTCTTGACTATTATAATGGGTTTTAACCTGTGGAAAAAAAAAACAAAGGAAAAAGCTCAAAAAGAGTTAAGACCAAATAAAATGTAACACTCCTGACTTGTTTGTGACTTTTTTCTCACTATAGAACAACACCATCAGTTGTTTGAGTATGGATCCCAGTGTACCAAAAAAAATCATTAAATTATTTCACCAGGTTGGTTAATTTTCTTGGTGTAATTATATTTAGTAATGGTCATGTGCTTACTGTCAGCTGCAGCCCAGAGAAAACCTGCATGCAATTATCTCCCTTTTATTTGAATTCATTTCGTGATCAAAAGAAAATAATGGATTTTTTTATGTGTGTGTTTTAGAGAGAGTCTTTTTTTATGTCAGCGCAATCACAAAAAACACTAAACAATCCAATCCAGGTGCAAGGTCTGTAAAATAATTTAAGATTTGAATAATTCCAAATGATCCTAATCAGAAATCATGTGTTTATTAACTGTGCAGGAATTGTTGAATATTGTTCTTCAGCAAAATTTAGGCCCCTCCTCCCTGACCTCCCCTGGATTCAAGCTCCATCTGCTTTGCAACATTTCCTTTTTTCTTTGTTGCCAATTTTTGTATTGTATCGTATGTTTTGATACTTAGATCGTATAAAAAAAAACTATATTTATCCCTAAGGGGGATATTCATTTGTCTGTATATCTCTGTAAGTTGTCCATTCTGATGGCTGAAGGGACGAAAGATCTTCTGAGTCTTTCTGTCCTCCAGAGGAGAGGAGCCTTCCACTGCTGCTCCTCTGCTGAACAAAGATGCCATGCAGTGGATGGTCCGGGCACGTCATGATGGTCTCCAACATCCTGAGTGTGCACCTCTCCACCACCTCCTCTAATGTGTCCAGATTAGCTCCAGTCACAGAGACAGCCCTATTGATCAGTCTGTCCAACCACCTGCATCTCTGCGTCTGATGCTGCCTCCCCAACAGACTGCAGCATAAAACAGCACGCTGTCCACCACTGACTGATTAAACATCTGCAGCATCTTACTGCAGATGTTTATAGATCCGACCTTCCTAGAGAAAAAGGGGCGGCTCTTCACCAGCATTTTTTTTTAATGTTGATCAGTCCAACCTATTATCCAGGTTATCCACTTAACTGGACACCACCTCCATGTCCACCCCACCAGTATTCACTTGCTGAAGAGGGGGCTTGAACCTGCGATATCTATGATAATTTCCTTGGTCTTTGAGGTGTTCAGGAGGAGACAGATCTTATGACTCCAGTCACAGAAGGCTTTTATCAGATCCCTGTATTCAGATTCCTGATACACACCACAATTACAGTGTTAAAAGAGTATTTCTGGACTCAGAGTTGTATTGAAGTCCGCTGTGTACAGTGTGAACAGGAATGGAGCCAGAACAGTCCCTTGTGGAGCTCCTGTGCTGCTCCCAGAAACACATTTTCCCAACTTGAAATACTGGGGCCTTCCTGTTAGGTAATCTGTAGTCCCAGAAATAAAGGAAAGGTCCATTCCAATAAATGGACACACTCCAATCCTATGTCCTGTCTAGCTTGCCCTCGTCCCCTCTACGGAGCAGCTGTGACCATGAGCCTCCAGTTGGAAGCTCCTTCTGATACTAAACCCATGTCAATCCAGCCCTGAGTGAAAGGAAATATTCTGTTATTACTATATTAAGAGTATTTCACATCATTTACGGCCCATAAAATGGAATAAGGACCAGCATGGTTCAGTGGCCGTGTATAATCTATTTCTTAACATGAGGGTGAAGATGCATTGACGGGTGTGACCTGCTGCTTCACAGCTACGTGGCAAGTGAAAGCAGTGTGAGGAGGTGTTGGTGTGTGTGTTTTTCCCTTTATAACACACATTTTGGGAGACTCATTCAGATCCGTAAATGCACTTTGACAAAGTTTTTCCACCGTGTGTGCTTACTCAGACGATAAATACAACTAGACAGAAGTGAGGACAGAAAGATATGTCTAAACATAATTTCACCAGATTTATTAAGCTGCAATATGTGTCATTTTGATTCATTCATTCTAGTCATTGAAGACCTGGATGCATGTGCTTAAGCTTCATTTACACTCTCACAGTCATATCCATAATTGAAATAATTACAGGTTTAGGTAATAATTAAACAAAATCTGGTTTGATATTCATGCGCAAGTGATTTTAATCCAATGATAAAATACCTATTAGACATTCTTCCTATCTTGAAAACGTATCTTTTTCAGTCCGTGTGAAAACCAATTTGTGTAGCTGGGGTGTCTCCCACAATATCAATTAATGAAAGTTAATTAAATGATAGATTAATAATGAAATGTATCTAGAAATAACACCATATCACAAAATAACTATTGTATTGGTTGCTCAAAGCCCATGTGACAGAGCTGTAAGTTTAGCCGGACCAGGTCATGTGTAGATAATGAAATGAATGCAGAATAAACTGCTGGTAATGTGTAGCTGGTTCACCGTCTCCTTATGTTACAGGACAATTTGTTCTTCTGGTCAAAGGAGCGAGATGGAAGTTGACTCTGATGCTGAAAATATAAAAATGTGTGTATAGTGTCATTGTTTAAGTGTGAGCCAGTTCATGCCTCATAGGTTTTTTTTTTCTTCTTTGTTGACCATTGGTACAGATAATGAGGCATGTGGGCGGTGAGGGGAGTTTGACCCGCTGTTGCAGTGTCGGTGGCCATTCTGCTCGTACTGGTGGCTGTGTCGTGAAAGTGGTCGTAATGTAATGAAATCATTTTGAAAGCACATGGAAATGAGTTGTTTAACCAGGTAATAAGTTAGTATGTTAGCACCTCTCTTCTTTTGTTTTGTGTTTGTTGTGTCTTTCTAAATTATCCACATTCGGCTACTTTATCTTAACTTACAACGTTTATTAATCTGATTTTGGGCACTGCATACATAAGTTAACAGTGGAGTTACCAACTTTTAAAAGCAAAATGAAGACATGTTCCTGTTTCATTCTGAAGTGCCAGCTTTTTCAAAACCAACATGGTTCAGTTCAAATGTTTGTTGCAAAGAAAACTTCTCATCTCTTCTCTGACATCAGACGATTTGCTGCCACTACACTTAATAATGATGTTTGTTCAAACAGAGAGACTGAAGTCTCATCTGTCACTGGATTTAAATTAACTGACTGCAGTAAATGCAGAAAAAAAACTGTCTTAAAAGGAATGTATAAAAATAATGTCTTCTATACATAGAGTAAATTTTGCCTTTTTCTGGTAAGTTGTGTTTTCCATATTTTTTACTTTCTGCAAATCTGTCCCTTAATATGCTGAGTAGTCCAGTATGTCCCACAAGTAGTTTCAAACTTTTTCAGAGTTTCACTACATGTACCATACAGTCATTTCTACCTGTTTTTACTGTTCATTGAGGGCTACTTTAAACTTAATGTAAAACTTTTATCTGCCCCTGATTGAATATAAACATAGAATTATTCTGTTTATTCAATTTAAAAAGAAAAGAATGCATTCAGAATATTTCATATGAGTTATTTATTTAAATAGAAAAAAAACCCCAAGAACAACAAAGCATAAAGTGCTCAGTGTGACGGCACTGCAGAGCCACACCGCTGCACTTTACACACTTTCATTCACAGTGTCCATGGCAACAAGAGCCTTGGAGACTTGTGCCCGGCTCGAGGAGGGTCAGGCGATGCAGAGAGTCTCTCCATCACGTCCTCGCTGACGCTGCTGATTCTCCATTCTTTGTGTTATCCAGTTGACTGACAGACTTGATGAGAAGGGAGCGAGTCGAAGGGAAAGCGCAGCGTCGTGTCTCAGCGTGCCAGGCGAGGTCAGAAACATCAGAGAGGCCCTCATTAAATTCCATCTTGTCTTCAGTCGAGATGGCAAGTCACACTCGGCAAGAGACGGAACATCTGGGGCCAGCTGTAGAAACAATATGTACGCACAGAAACTATTTCCCACACAGAAAACTGCTTTATGTGGAAGACCTGAGGGAGGAAAAAGACTCAAGTAAAGGAGAAGTGACTCATTTTCAGGTCAAGTGCGCTACCTGAGTAATTTAAGATTTAAGTTAGTTATAATTCATCCACTGGTAAACACGAATACATAGTTAAGTTTTAAGGCATATATATTCAATAACGTAGATATATATCTATATCAAAATATTCAGAATGCCTAGTTGTAATGTTAATTTTAAATATAAATCTTGCGTCAGATGAGTTTCAGTCCAGAGAAGACTTGGCATTAGACCTTCCAGTCTAAAAATAACTCCATAGGTTGTGCGTTTAGCTTCTATACATATACATACACACACACACACACACACACACACACGGAGATACAGCCCACTCTACTATCTATACTTCTCCACAATATTACTCACAGTTACTTACTTAACTCCTACATTAAAGTCGCTCTACATTTTTTTTTATATACATCTAGAAACATTCATCAAGACCTTTCTAAATATCCATGATTTCCCCTCTTCACACATCAAAAAAACTAAAGGGAAACAAAGGCAGCGTTGATTTACTTTGGCATTATTTGCAACCATTTCCTGATTTTCAAAGTGAAAAATAAAGGATTTAAACTATAGGAAAGGTCATCAACAAAGATTAAGTTCATTTAGATGTTTCCACTGAAAAACATTGTGACAGGGTCATTTTTTACCCTTGAGACAGCACAAGGGTAAACGACCTGTATTGATGTTGGCGGGTAACAGCGCCCTCTTGTGGCTGTAGTAATTATACAGGATGCCAATTTGAAAGCGATTTGGGACGCATGAAAGCAAAGGCAGAACTGAGGACATAGCATTAAAAAACACTTAGAGTGGGATGGTGGGTTAACGAACACAGGACTCTGAAACAGGCGTTAGCTAAACTTAAACTGGGAACCCTTCAAGTTGCAACTTTTTCAAATTTAGTTTTGAAAATGCACCATGGGTCATATTTGAATGTAGGAACAAATGACCTGTGCAGTGTGGCAAAGTTATTCAATGATGTAATGATGACTTCCACTACCAGTCCACGGATATTTTTGTGGGTTTTTTTTTTTTTTTTCATATTTTTCTTTATAAATATATACAAAATATTCATTATATTATATATCATATGTAATATCTACAATAATATACAAGAAAAAGATATATATGATAAAGAAATTCAGCAAATCCACACATCTGATTAGCTGGAACTTAATTCTTGGATTGGAAAATTATTAAGGCAAACATAACAGCTGCTAATAATTCACAATTGATGGACTTATTAACTGGCTCGTTGCTTGACTGGTTTTCAGATCCGCTGATACATTAAGTGTTGAAAGGTGCTTTGTGTGTAAACATCCTTTCTCTGAATGGTGTGTGTGCGCATGTGTTTTCATTTATCATTTGATGGGAGATGAGTGGGGTCAAAGCATCCTGTTTCTTCATCATACATTTGGCTTGAAAAGATTCTTTTAGTTACATTATCTCTGTAGAGATCTTGAGCGGGCATTGTTGCTGAAGTGCACTCTAGTAAAATGTAGCTGTTGATATAAAAAGCCTCTCCATTGAGCCACTCCATAACCACAGCGGAGCCTCCGCAGCAGTGCCATGACCTGAAATGAGCCTTTAATGCAAGACATCCCTAAATTGAACTCAGACAGTCCTTTCATAGTTTCTGTATTTGAAAAGTCCCTTTTTATTTAGAAACCAAGGCTGTCTGAGCTCACACCCTTCTGTTTTTTTCCAGCCGAGCCTCAGAATAAACACTTTCTGCAGGAATGCAGGTAATTCTCAGGAGGTCACGAGCTCATTCCCACCTCAGCCAGCCCTGTTGAATTTAAACCTGTATGAAAAGGTTCTAATTAGGCTCAGAAATAGTTTCTCAAAGGCCACCTTTCTGCGCTGAAAATGGCAAAATTAACATTCATGTCATAATGCTGGGTCCAACTGAGGAGGCTTCTGTGAAGAAGTAAACTGATCTGAAAATCACTCTTCAGGGGGCCAATTTAGTGTTGAAAGCAATGTTTTTCTGTGTCCTAGTGCTTAGCAGTCAGTTCACTCAAGTCTCCATATCTGTTTTTGGGTTTAGGATACCATCGTGATATATGGAGTAAAGTGGGGATAAAAACACTAAACACTCACCTGCCAATTTATTATGCATAATTGTTAATGCAAATATCTAATCAGCCAATCAGATTGCAGCAACTCAGTGCATTTAGGCATGTAGCCATGGCGAAGACGATCTGTGAAGCTCAAAGCAGCATCAGAGAAGAGAAGAGGGGGGATTTAACCCTCCTGTTGTCCTCATTTTCTGTATACACCCTGTTTCCTCCGGGTCAAAATGACCCGTTTTCACGAAACCCCCAATATCAGCAGCTTAACTGAATTTTAAACACCAAATTTCATCTTGCCAAGCTGTCTTGCTGGACAGAGCCTCTTCAGCATTATAACGCACACTCATAGCTTCAGCATAGAGAGAATTTGGGGACCTGTAATCTGCAGCACCTTTATAACCTCTGGAAACCCACAGAAGAAGAGCTCTGCAGTCTGCTAGAAGACCACCTGAATTGTCTTGTTTACTTCTGCTGCTGATTGATCTGAGACACAACTAAGATGTTGTAACATTCTGTGGTGTGTAAATAACTCTGTGACCTTGATTTCAACTCTGTTTGCCTCACGGGTCATTTCACTTTTTCTACTGTTAGGGCAAATCTAGGAAAAGTCATAAAATTTCAAGTTGAAAAAATACCATTTAGAGGATTTTTTTGTTTTGTTTTTTAACACAGTGGCGGGTCATTTTGACCCGAGGACAACAGGAGGGTTAAGTGAGTTTGAAGGTGGCACGGTGGTTGCTCTGAGTATTTCATAAACTGCTTATCTACTGGGATTTTCACACAACCATCTCTAGAGTTTAGAGATGTTGATGCCAGAGGTTCGAGGTGAATTTGAACCTGATTCCTCTGCAGCAATGACCCAGCCAAAGTTAAATGGGCGCTACCAGTTAAGCCACTGGGGATGCCCTGCAGTTACATTTTAGTGCCTTCAGGTCTAACCTCTCTTGCCACAAGCCTAAGAGATTGTTGTTTTTTTGTTGTATGGCATGAAATGCATTTATGCATTATATTTATGCATATCCCCCACTTGTGATTAATAAGATTTTCAAGGGTCCTTAAAAAGGTAGTTGCTGATAAGACTATGGTGGTTGTTTGGGACAATTAGCATAATCACGCTCAACACGCTATGGTTTTGCTTGCTTGTCATAATTGTGGGTTAACTTGTTGATGATCTGATAATGGAAGCAACACTGAAGTCATGTCATCATGGTGTAGATTTCTATAAAATAATAGTTTCATGTTTTACTTCTGCCAGCTGCAGTAAACGCTTCAAACCTCCCGAAAAAAGTGGTGTTCATTTGGGAAGATGATCCTGCTGAAGAAGCATCAAAAAACGTGTGTTTGCCTCAGAGCTTGTCTTCTGCAATGATCCAAAAATCCAATGCAAAAATCCAATGAATTCTCAATAGACCCGCTGTGTTGCTAGCTTCCAGATTGACCTTTAAAAGTAAGGAGATTTGATTTACTTTCTATACACACTTCTCCTAATAAATGGCTGGTGAGTGTGTTTCTCAGGCATGTGCACCACCATATCTGTTGTATATAGTCAGTTTCAGACATTACCATGGCAGCCCTGAGACAGGTCATTAGGTTTAAAATCATTTCTATATGAAATCCCTCCATAACACTGTCAGAAAATGTCAGAACCTCAGGCTCTATATCTGTTACATACAATCTGATGTGTGATATCTGCTCACACAGCCACATTACACAATGTCCTTTTGAGGGTAACGAGTGAGTCAGAACAGGAAAAAAGCCAATAGTCTGATAAGACGGGCTTATAGCAAATTGACAT
>JAOWBC010000935.1:3117431-3129766 GCA_028566105.1 Hypoplectrus providencianus | reverse complement strand
CTTCTAGGCATAGTCTCCTAGAAAGAACAGAGTGTGATATGATTATCGACACAGCTAAATAATAATGAAAAATATTTCTCTCTTCCATGTAATTCTGAAATACATTTTGTAAACATTAATAGCATAGTTTAATCCACACAGTGATCAATATTTGCAAATCAAGTGTGTATTGTTGAAGTTAAAGTGTTAAAGTTTGATGGGTCGGCAGCAGGCCTGGCCCACTCTTTTTTTTCCATAGGCAAAGCAGGCTGAGTCTTTTATTGTGTTATTCATATGAAAGTAGGAGACTTTTGGAATGTCTAGTCAGAGAGGGGGCAAAAATAATAATCTAAACCTCAAGATATCTGACGGATAATTGGTTCCTTTGGTGCCCATGATGGTATTTATTTTTTTAATATTCTGCAAACTGGAGTCCTGAGACAATCTAGGTATTGCATGAATTGGGAAGCTTAAAGTAATTATATTAATTTAGCATATATTTTTTGTATTTTAACAACTCTTGAGTGTTTAAAATTGGTTTAAAATACAACATAATCTGTGTAACAAATGGTATCAACCCAAATATTCCAAGACACAACTGAGTTTGAGAATACACATATCATAACATCCTAAACCCTTTGAAGATTGAATCATTGTAATTAATAAATTAATTGATCAGTCTTAAACATATACATATGTAACAAGAAACACCATGGTGAGCTGCATCTTCAATGAATCATTAGGTTCCTAGATTTCAAATAATATACATGAATCCTTTTGGCATCTATTGTTTGGATACCTGCTACCCCAACCCTACCATGCAAAGAGTTAAAAGACATCTAATTCCCCAGATTTCATCAATGGAGTTCCAGAAGAACATTTTCTACCATTTTAATCCCAAGATGTTCACGCTGTACCAGCACAAAACCTTGCACTGTTTTAATGATAGGTTTCAACGAGACAATTGTTGTTTTCATCCCACTCAGACCCATCATTTAAACCTGAAATGCCATTTTTCAACAAAAAATCTTGCAAGCGCAATCTTCCAGGATAAAATGTCATTAAAAGTGGATCTCTAGTTTTCTCTCTGGTTGAATCACACTGCTTCAGTGTACGTGGTTCTTGGCAGTTTTCACGTATGGTCAGCTTAATAGAGCTAGAAACCGACAGAGGCAGGGAGTAAAACACATGGCCTTTAACTTCCACCTCCTGTCATGGTGTCAGAACATTACTTGACCCGCTGTTCACACTAACAGCGCCTCAGCCACCGGGCCTGCCAAGCTGCAGCTGTGTGCCGCGCGGAACAAGCTGCGTGTCCACGTTGAAACTGTCCTGCTCTGTTAAAATTGGAGCGGGAGATTGGTGCAACAGCTGGGTAAATGCCAGATACCGCCACTTGGCTGAGCAATTTATGGACCGCGGTGCTGCCGACTGCCTGCTGCTTTGAAAACCAATAAGAGAGGAGGACGGAGGGTACACATCTGGCCACTCAGAGCTGCACACAGAGGACTCAGCGGCGTCATATAACAGTGGAGAAAGGGAGATAGTGGTAGTCTAGACGAGTCTACTTTTGTTCCTAGGCTGCACTTTGCTTTTTGACACCCATATTATGAAGACAGAACTCCCTGAGTTGACTCACCATTTCCAGGCTCACACTCCTCCAAATCTTCGTCATCGCTAGGACACTCAGCTGATGCTACCAAGAGGTCATCCGCATTCTGGAGGAACAAAGAAAGAAAGCGGAGGAGAGAAGTCAGAAAGCATTTCATTGGAATTAGAGTTAAGAGTCTTTGGCAATTGAACCAAAGCCAGACTTCCAGAAAAGTTGCCCTTCCATTGTTCAGATGGCCCACTAGTCTGAAGAAGTGATCTTTCTTGAACCTTAACCAAGTGATTTTTGTACGAAAACCTGGACTCCAGTGAACCAGTGTTTATTTTCAGACTACTGGGTCATTGTATGAATACATCTATGTGTCAGACCAATGGGATGCTGGAACAATGAGCAGCCCCCATGGAAAAAAAATCATTGATATAGCTCTTGAATTGTATTGCATCAACTTTGAAGTTGTATTCGTCCCTTTCCGTTTCAAAAATGATTTGAGAAACGACTGTATGCCCTGAGAGAAAATCACTTCTGTCCTGAAAAACAGAGAGGATGTATTTCTAAGGATCTGGCTACTTTTTATTACTGAATATGTGGAAACTCTATTAAATGTGGACTTACTGTAACCTTTGAATTGGCTCAAATGTAGAACAACACTAACTTTCAGGTCAGCATTATTGTATAATTCTTGATTAAATGCTTTTTCTTTTTTTGTGCATTATATTGAATTTGGTAACACTTCTGGCATTGTATAATTTCAGTTATAAGCATTCATAAATACTCATACCTTATACGACATTATAAAGCATTTTACACTGACTTAAAGTTTGTCATCCCTACTGCATGAATCACAAAGCTCCTCACCTTGAGATGGGGTCATGAGGAAATATCAGCATCATTGATTCTTTTCTAAAGTTTATAATAAATCAGTTACCAGGGTGTGTTTCTGGCCATATTTCCATGTCTTGCTGACTGAATATCAAATGGCACTTTCAGCCTCCTGCAGCTATCACTGGTGTAATTTAGTGCAACATCTGTGACACACTTGGAAACCCTAATTTAGACCCCCCAGCCCCAAACCTCACAACAACAGCGCAGAGTTAAAGATCCGTCACATGAGGCCCACTAACCCAGTGTACTGATAAATGACAGAGAGCTGAAGGAGCAGCTCTTAACTCCAGTTTGACCTGGCCACAACTTTCCTCATCAGTTTCCAAGTTGAGGCCCGGAGGAGACAACTTTGAACTGCCTTGAATCCGTCCAGACGAATCAGAGCGAGATCCCAAACACCTGGAAGTGCTCTCGACTTAAGACAGTAGCAGCAAGACTGCAGCTTGTGATCTCAGTTTTATAACACCCTGATACTAAATTTGGGTCGGAGCAAGACAAGTGATGACTCCAACTGTTTCATGGAAACCCACAGTATCAAGGGGTGAAGGGAGAAGAAATCAGGCCCCACACACACTCACACATCAAAAGGTAGATCTTTTATTCTAAGCATCAAAGCACATTATTCCACTCTGATCAAAGCTGTGGCGCGGCGGGTAGCTCAGAGCTTTTGGAGAAATTGAAATTTGTGTTTCCGCTTGCTTGCTTTCTGCCACCCTGGCCTGTCTCCTGCTGTCTCCGCTGTGTCTTGGCGGGTGCTGAGGATCTTCATTAGAGCTCTATAGTTCCTGTTGGCTCTGCCTATCGCAGTATTTATAATGCTATTACTATGTTTGCTCTAGCACAAAATTACACTTGGGGCTCCTTAGGATGGATTATTAACTACCCAGAGGACTGCATGCATATATATATATATATACACAAATATATATGTACTTCGGTGTGTGACTATAAGACTGTGACTAACAAGGCTGATTCAGGTCTGAAGGTTAATTTGCAGTAGATCACTGATTGTCAGTATATAATCCACAGTGTGAAGCTCCTGGTTTGAGCTGTAACTGCAAATTAAAATGTCTTTCCTCTTCAAAGACATTCCTGACAGTCCTTCAAGTTATTCTACATTCTATACTGTTGATATTTCTTTAGAACGGTTCACATTTTGGCCAAAAGAGCATGATACAAATCTCAAATAACTATTTCCTGTTTTATACTTTGTATTTACCTGCATGGGAGCCCAGCAGTTGTTGTATTTTTTGGACTGAAGCATATAGAGCTATGTCAATACTACATGTTCGATGACTTTATAAGGACTCAGTGATTACTTAATGGAGGTATACATTGAATCATAAGTGAAAAATGAATAATTTAATAAAGTCAATAAAAAATAAAAGAATTATTGCCGTGCCTTGCAGTTTACATTTGTGTAGGTTCATGTGCAGCCACGTTGAAACTTAACACACATATTTAACCCAGCAGCACAGAAATCTATAAAACTGGCAGAGTTGGAAAGTGCACAGCCTGAGATTTGTGTCATCAAATTAGTATCCAACCAAATGTGAAATATGCTCACAATGTCCCTTTCTGTTCTTGAGGAATTGAATAATGACCAGAAAAGTGTTTGTGCAGAATATTATGATTTCACAGATGCATTACTGTCTAAAGAAATTTGTTTAAAATTAATAAATGAATTATTGAGTTATGGCCAAAAATGTTTTATGTGAGATCACAGTGACCTTGGACCACTTAAAATCAGCAAGTTGTTGTGCCAAATTTGAAAAAGTCCCTTAAGGCATTCTCAGGTATTGCAGTAACAAGCATGGGCTTGACCTTTAACCAAAATCTAATTATTTCATCCAGAGTCCAAGTGGACACTTGTGCCAAACTTGAAGAAATTCTGTCACAGTTCCTATGATATAAGATGGGTTGGACATGAGATGACAAAACCTATCCTTTCAATATCTAATCAGTTCATCTTTGAGTCCAAGTGGAAATTTGTGCCAGATTGTAAGAAACTATCTCAATGTGTTGGAGTTACTGAGTTAGGAAAAGGACTTTTCAAGCTCTGAGGCATATAAGAATGAAACAATGAGGAGTTTTACAAGAAATGGATATTTGCCTATGAGCACAAGATTAACAGGAACATAATTTGATATGGAAAACTGGAAAACATTGTGGTTTTGTTTGTAGTCAGAGAAATATTGAACAAACATGCAAACAACAATCTTGTCGCACGCATCGTCTCTTAACTTTAACCAGATTCTTGATACGATGAGTAGCACACATTATTAAGGTTTGGCATTCAAATCAGTTATGCGGATATTTCCTGGCTACACGGGAACCCCAGAAATATTAGCATTGACAGGTTCCAAGATTTCACCAAACATGCCTAAGACCAGACGACACTGATCTTCTGAAAAACCACATAACCAGAGACTGTGTAAATCAGTGCCTAAATAAAGGCTTGTGTCTGCGCTATTTAAAGCCTGCAGATGTGGGATTTTTAATCCTAAATATGACTTGGTTCCAGACCTCTGAATCACAGTCCACCTCTCTGGATTTTTTTCAACGATTTAAGTAGGTCTTGTGTATTGCTCACTATTTTTTTTTGATTGCATTACAAAAAGAACTATGTAGGTGGGATTTAAACTGTGGGACGTCATCTTCCTGTGCTACAGCCAAACAATAAGTGACAAAATGCCCTTAAAAATGGTAAAAAAAAATAAAAAAATAAAAAAGATGTATGAAATTGATGCATTTCCTGTAAAAATATGGTTTCACAGCTTACACATTCAAGACAGCTTATGTGCGTGCTCCTGGCAGGTATGAAACTACAGCAGTCACTACTGATTGGTTAGCAAAATAACCTCTTCTGTCAAAGAGAAAATGGCAGATTACTAATATGAGCACTCGTCATGGTGCTGAATTCCTCCAAACTGAACCCAGACTGTGAAAATAAGTTCATTTTATTCTGCGGCTTGTAAAATCAGTTATTAGATGTTTCTTGCCAAATGCACTTTTGGAGCTGTAGTTAACTTCTACCCTGAAGTTTTATGAGTTTTGATTAAATTTGTTAAGCCCTGCAAATTGAGCATTTAATCTGCAAGAATTTTACCATTTCTGGAACCTAAATTAGACTTTATAAAACAGAGGGGCATTCAATGACATTATGAATTCCTTGTAAACATCTTACACTGATTTTAATAACAAAATGGAAGATGATCATGTAGAGTGCTATGTTAAAGTGTACCTGAAACCTGGGTTTATTTACCTAACTACTTATTGTGCCAAATATATACTCCCCAAATTTGGGGGTCTTTCTCCAGTCCAATGCATCTCAGACGTTACTGTCTTTAATATACTGTGACATATTATAGTATTGTATAAAACTAGAAGACCTATGGAATCTACTGGAGGTCCCTTGACCTCTGACCTCAACATATGTGAATGAAGACTGGTTCTCTGGGTGAATCTCCCTTATACAGACTAGGTCATTCTTGCATATCCCTTACAGTATTTCTGATGCAGAAAAAAAGGCCTTATTTTTGCTTATTATATCTGAATAATTCTGAATACTGAGGTCCCTAAACAGCCGTGTAATTGTATAAATTGGACTTCATTGGAAAGCTGAGACTGTTGTGGATACAAGTTACCTAATTGTATACCCCAGAGTATTAATTGTAATGAGACCATTTTTTAAACATGACCTTACTGTTTAAAAAAAAAAGCTCTCGGATAATCACAGCCTCATGAAACTTTACAACCACAAGCTAGAGAACTAGGACAATTAAAAGGTGTCTGTCTACAATGAGAGGGGTCTCGAGAGGGGTTCTAGTACCACCACTGGCTAAATTCTAACTCTTTTTTCTTCTATTTATTCTAAAGTTCTGTTGCTGCTATAAATATAAAGACAAACGACAGCACTCTGTGAGCCTCAGGCTTTTTTTCCCAGGACAGACATACCAGGCGGCAAGTATTTAGTAGAGCAAATATAAAGGATTTCATACACTGTCTGCTGCCTTACAGTTGCTACAAACAACCTTTCATGACTTTTTGCTTAATTTTACTTGACTACAACTGTCTACTCAAACAGTTACACAGAAAAAGTTGATAATTTCCCTTTTTTTCTCTCTCTTTGTCAGGGTGGAGTGGATGAGCTTGCCAGGCCTTCAACGCCGCCTCGTAAATAGGAACAAATTCAAGAATAAAATTATACAGTCACACTGGGACCAACTTTATGAATGATCAGGAATATGTTAGCCAACTCTATGCCCAAAAATGCTTTTATGTCTTTGTGTGCACAGGAAAATATCTCTTTCATCATTAAAGTATGTGGATGAGTGACTCATTGGTAAAGACTATTCATTCTCAAGCACATATCTTTAATACTATTTTGGGCCACTGTGACAATACACTATGTTCCACAAGGTACATAATAACAATAATAATAAAGAAGAAGCTGTAACAAGATGTGTACACTATTTGAAAAATAGATTCTTAGCAATAAAAGCACTCTAAAGGTAAGACTCTGCTTTTTTATGACCCATCATAAATGTCAGTTAGCAAATGCAGCACACATTAAGGCTTGTAAGAACAGGGACGCAGACAACACTCAGAGTCCTTTGCTATTCTAAAACTGTTCTAGATAATTTATCAAACAAGGCCGTCTATGGCTGCCAATTTCACATCACAGACCGCTGCTGTAAAAGCTCGTTATACGCTGAACGCGGAAGAAGATTTCCGCCAAGAAGTCTGGAGGCCAGAGATATGATATTGAACTGAGTGGATGGCTACATGTGACATCTCAGAGTCAGGTTCCATTGATCTCATGTTTAGAGAGAAGAGGCAGAAACACTAAACCGCAGACCATTCAGCTAAATAAGTCATGCCATCTGGCTGTGCTGGATATGTTGACGGTAAAGGAGCTTTGACCGACCTTTAAGTCCAAAAATCTCACTTGCTTGTAATTACATGGCAGCCTGTGAGAAACGTGCTTGGGTACACGTTTCTCAGTGACCACCTTAATAAGTTTGTGTCAGCTGCCATCAAAGCTCTCTTTTGATGAGGCTGCATGAGGAGACTTTTTTTTCCGAAATAAACAAAAAGCAGGTGTTCATGCAAAACTAGCACCCCATTATTCTTTGAACTGGGTGCTTGCAACACAAAGTGGCACGAATAGTACACTTGTGCCATTGTCAGCCTCACCTTGGCTTCGCACTAATTGGTGCCGCTACGTTCGTTCGAAATAAAACAGATAGGACTTTCAGAAGATGGATTCTGCTAAGGCTTGAGATGATGATAAAAGGACAAAGAGTGAGCCAGTCTAAATATATTCGGAATCTGCTGATTGCGGATGTCAGGGACTGAGCGCGCTGACTGATCTCAGATAAGCTTCTGTGGACATGAATAGCCCTAATGAACACAACTGAATGAGAGATCCGCGCTGGTAACTGGCAGCTTGCCTTGTGTTTCCTGGGACATCACAGAAAATTGTTAGACAGTTGAAGCGCAATGTATGAAATGGTGAGTTTTTCGTTGTTACAGTACAAAGTGATTACAATAACACAGAAATAGCTTACACTCTCTAGGGTACCCATAAATGGAGAAAACAAGCCAATGTGTCCTCCAGGGTGCTCCTTCAGGGGAGAAAATGTGAAAAAAGGGCCCCGTGCACAACAAGTGATGAAGGACCCTTTCAAAGTAGATAAAATGAAATGCTCCCTTAAATAATGAGTGCCCTTAGATGTGTCCTTCCAGTGGAGAAAACAATATTAAGCGCCCTCTAGTGTGCTCATAAATGAAGAAAACGTGCCCTTCTAATCCTTCCCTCTGAGGCTGATGGCTGTTTGAACATCTGAATGTGGCTGAGGACTAAAAAGTGGAAGCTTTGACCCTGGATTTGATGTAGGATTTCTTTTGAAACGTGCCTCTACTCATTCAAGGGGGAGCCATCCTTGGCCATGCAGTTTAATCTTTCAAATATCAGAATATTATAGAAAATGTGATTGAGTGTCCTCTAGGGTACTCATAAATGGAGACAACGTGAAGTGCACTCTGGTGTGCCTGTCTGGTAACAAAAATAAAGACATGTCCTCCAGGATGCCTATGAATGAAGAACATGTAATCAAATGCCCTTCCAGTGGTGAAAACATAATGCTGAGCCATGTAGGCTGATGCATGCTAGAAACTTTCTGTGTGTGGGTGCCCCAACCCATCCAGCTGGTGCTTTTTAAATTTATTTTCTAATAATCTGGATCACATATGAAATTGCTATGCAGCAAGGTCTTCCTGCACACCACACAGCTTGTATCTAATGATACTGGCCGTGAACTAGAGCATATAACCCTCCCCCTGGAACATCAAACCTGTTATTAGGTCTTTTTACGACTACAGTGGGTCTGGGTGACCTGCTTACTCCGTCCCCTGTAAGTGGGCAACAACGCTTCCCTACTGTTTGCAAATTGTTACTTACCACGATGGCAAAGACTAACCTTAGCACATGAGGATAATCATCAGACCATAAATCATAGCCTTTCACAGGCGTGTGAAGGAGAGTCATAAATATAAGTTTATGGCACCCAAAGTTGTTGTGCTGTTGCTGCAGAAGGATTTCCTTTTCATTATGTTCCTCCATCAGCCTTTGTTGATCTGTGTGGATGTGCTGTAATTTGCAGCAGCCTACTACGTCTGGGGTTCAGTCAGCCATAGCTTCTTAGAGCAAATCAAAATTGCAGTGTTGATTGGTCTAATAGGACGAGCCACACAAAGCTCTTATGTGCCTGCTTCTCAGGCTGAGGGCTGTTTGAACATCTGAATGTGGCTGAGGGCGAAAAAGTGGATGCTCGCACAAAAAGCTGCTCTGAGGACATGACTGTTTGACCCTGCGTTTGACGTAGGATTTCTTTTGAAATGTGCATCTACTCGTTCAAGGGGAAGCCATCTGGGTACTTGGCCATGCTGTTTAATCTTTCACATATTGTTTTCAGCACTTTCAGCTTTAGAAACACTATTAAAAGGAAGTGCAACAAATCCTTGGCTCAATAGCTCCATTCAATAATAAAAGCAAATATTAGGCAAACTGAAATCTTACAAAAAGGAAAATTTAAATTGATCTCCATCAACTTGTTTGGAGTCTATAAACTAGGCCTGGATTTTTGCCAAGCCAGAATCCTCCTGTTATGATGCTGATAAAACAGATAATAAACACTTTTTTTTTTTTTGACAATATTCAAAACACAAACTCATGACTGCTCACCTGTGTGACACTGTCCCTCATAGTGGGTGAGCGCTGTTTGCGGGTGGTTGTTGTGGCCATTGTGGTGGTTGTCTCCATGATTGTGGTGGACATATCAGCCAGCGGGGTGGTGGAGGTGGTGTCAGTCGTGAGCACCGAGGGCACGTCACCCACCAGCCGCAGGTTACCCTGTGTCTGGACGTTGGGGTCGCCCTCGGCTGCCAGTTTGAGCACCTGCAGGCCATTGTAGTACAGGCCTGAGATCTGACCCTGGAAGTGACGCCCTTTCTCTCCACCACCGATTTTGATGAACGCCTGGCTGTTGAAGATGGTCAACTGGCGACCTAATATGCGAGAGAAAAGTGAGGTGAAGAAATGAGAGAGAGAAGAAAGAGGGTGAGGGAGGCAAGAGGAGAAGAGAAACCATGGGAAGAGAGAAAGAAAAAGAGGGCAAAGAAGACAAATGATTTAAATCTCTGGGTTACCTTGCCCATGAAACACAAAGTAATACACCGACACAAAACAGAGACATAGGGGGACTCGGGGGACTGTTTCAATCACATGGGATTTCCTGGGCAACACTTTAGGGAGATTGGACCCTGGTTTGCTGCCACTGCAGCCATTATGGGGCTGGGCACGTGCCACTTTTTCAAAAAAGGCAGCCTGAATCTGGCAGTCAAATAAATTGCAGGGGCAGTTGCGGCTTGACCCTGAGACTGAAGGTTCACAGCGAAATGCATCTAATTTGCCCTGAGATGGAATATATTAGAACAATGCTGGGTCTGTGTCATTGACCTCCAATGCACCTGAGCTGCACAATGATAAAGTACCTCTGCCAGCAGAAAAAAAATGTCGCCAGGTTCCCATCCAAAGGAGAGAATAAGATCCTCATTGGGAGGAAATGTTTAATTCAGCAGGGGTTCTACCTCTCTGTGGTCATTACCATTCATCTGGATGGATAGATGGATGAAGGAAGGATAGGGTCGACCATTTAACCAGGGTCCAATACTAATGTGTTACCAGGACTTGAGGTAAGGGGTTGAGTGGGGGCGGTCGAACAGGTGTAGTTTTTCTGCCTGTATTTCCTTCAGCTGATGGCTTTACGTAAACTCGTCCTTGCCCATATTTGCCTCCTCTCCTTAGGGAAATCCACTCATGTCATTTGGACTGATGCAAACTTTGACCTCTATTATAAATAATGTGGATATGACGAATGATGGAGAGGGTGGGGGTTTGTTGGATACTTTTGGAAGGATGTGAGTTAAAAACAGACCTAATGAGGTAATTACTTAGAGGAGAAGGATGGGAGAAGCCAAAGAGCTTTTATGGATAAATCAATCGGTGTAAGGAAAGAGGGAGTGTGTTTGTTTGTGAAAGTGATACTACACTAATGTGTGCTTCTGAGGGCAAAATATAGACTCTCTAGAGAAGGTTGTAGTACGGACCTCTGAAATAAGAGAACCCCATTGCATGATGGGAGTGTGTTTCTGTATGTAACTAGGGCTTGGCGATAAACAGAATGTCCATTGTATCTGTTTTTTATACAGTGTCTCTGGCAATTTAACTGCATTTCAGCAATATTTATGTCATTTGGACAATGCTTTACTCCCTGAGCTTGGATGTGATAGTGAGACTTTGCTAACATGGGGCACAGAGTTGAGATATTGGCTTTATTTCATATGTAATAATTATTAATTGCATAACCTGTAAAAAATGCAATACTTTTTGGACATATAAACTGTGTCAGTGATAATTTGGCAATATGGCCAACATCTTCTGACACAGTATATATGATAATCATGATACAGTAAATCTTTTGTAAATTTACCTATGATATTGTGCCTATTTACTGATATGGAACTTCCATTGGCCATAAACAAAAACACTGCCTCAAAACAATAAAAAAATAAGATTATAAAAAAGTGGAAGCTTTGAGGTTGAGAACATAATTTTATGTGTTGTAGGTTTTCAAGGCTGTCTGCTCTTGTTCTGTAATCACATGGATTTCCTGTAAGAACTGGATAGCAAATCAAACAATGTTGATGATTCAGTCTGATGAGAATTGTCTCTGGTTTACTTCTGTGCTATGTGGCCCAATGAAGATGTGCATTATTGTTTCTACAGCTGGACATGCCTGTGAGGTCCTACTAGGACCAGAAACCATTAAATAAAGGTTTAGAAAAAAATAAGGTCTTTATATATTTAAAATAATAATAATAATAATAAAAAAAAATAAAGAAAAATAGCAAAGATCTGACAGACACGAAGTTTAATCAACTGTTTTACAGATGTTTACAGAAAATGCATTTTGGGTTGCAACAAAATTTGTTACTGCAATACCACAGGCAGCCACTGGGGAAAATGAGCTAGGAGGCTGAATAGTGGTGCAGTATCCAGTTCTATAAAACATCCATGGAAACCCCTAAGATCACAAAAAATGCAGAAGAAGTGAAATAACTGAAATCAGGAGATTAGCTATTGCTTAAAGAAACGTGGTTGCCATCTCTAACTTCGGATATATTTTTATTGGCGCATGGTAATTTCATATCACCCAGCCCTAATATGCACATTTGCACAAGTCTTTTCCTGAAAATGGCTTCTTTGTTTCTAATTGTGTTTAATGATGACAAATGA
>JAOWBC010000935.1:3076497-3091446 GCA_028566105.1 Hypoplectrus providencianus | reverse complement strand
TTTCTTTCTTTCTTTCTTTCTTTCTTTCTTTCTTTCTTTCTTTCTTTCTTTCTTTCTTTCTTTCTTTCTTTCTCATTGTCAAACGTCTGAACAGGTTCCCAAATGCCTTACAGATCAGGGAATTACAACTGCTCTATCTCTCTGCATATTATTTTTGCCATCCATGATTTATGATCAGTAAAAAGTGGTTTGATCAGTTTACTCAAAGTTAACACTGACATCTCATGGTGTACATTATCAGTTTTTATTTGCCAACGCTCAATAAATTCATTTTCTTTGAATACATATGGCAACACACTAATTGGTTTTAAAAATTAGCTTTAACCAACAGGACTAGATTGGCCAACCCTGTTCTCCTTCAATGGATGGACAATTTAACATGATTAACATCATCTACAGTAAAACAGACATTTACATCGACCTGGAGAAACCAAGCATCGAGGCAAATATCTGAATGGCCATGTACAAGACTTGAAATACAAAGATTTAACAGATTAGTTTTGTATAATGTTGTCAAGCAGACACCATGTCTTGTCTCAGGCCATACAACTAGCTATCAAAGAAAGCTGGCATAAAGGTCAAGACATACTTTAGCTTCTTTAAGCATTTTTGCAAAGTGTCTCATTTTAATCTTTTAATTTTACAGTGACTTTTTGACTCGTAGTGGAACCATTTCTCCTTCAATTCATTTGAGTGAGTTATGAAGGCTATTTCTTTGTGTTCGCCTCCAGTTTTCTTTGTTGTTTTGCTCACCTTTGTATATAATTGTGTAATGACACTAAAATGGTCTGTAGCACTTCAATTTCTGAACGAGACGCTGTAATTGTCGTTTGGAAATTATGACTGTGGAGTGCTTTTCATAGTGTGTACATATATTTGTCTGCATGTGAGGGGTGTGCACATGCTGCACCATACTGTACTGGATAAATGTAATCTTGCCTGCTGTGATGCAATCCAATTTGTGAAGTGCTTATTATTCAGTAACATACAAAGCCTCATCCATTAGAGCAGTGATAGCAGCTAGCTTCCAGCATGCATACTGGATCTCGCCATCCTCTGTATTTTCTACCCACCCTCTCCTTCTCTACACCCCCCTTCATTCATCTTCTCTCTCAGTCCATCATTTTTCAGCAATGCATCCCAAGCACCTTGCTGTAGAGTAGTACTGCCTTTCCTCCCCTCTATCTCCCCTGCCATCGACCCTTCCACTCATGCATGACAACCCCCCCTTATCGCCACTTCCTATTTCTAATTCTACCAAACTGCGGTCCAGTCAGAAACTAAAGCAATGTGACAGTTTTATGGTAGATCTACTGCCAGTAAATACTGGCAAGTGAGAAAGGAATAGTATGTGTGTAAGGAAGACGGCGCTCTCATTGCTCATAATGACACAGTTATGAGGCAGCAAAATATGGTAATCCCAGCCAATACACCGCAATGGTGACGATATAACTGTGGTTGTAAAAATGCATAATGATTATCTGGAGCTCAGGGGGCACGGCAATGAAGTCCAAATGCCAAGTGTGTTATAAACCCACAGGAAATGGACAGATTTTTCCAGAAGCTCCTTTCTTATAGTAATGTCGTGATCTGGGATGAATTACTACAATCACAAAAAGAGTTACCGTGAGGCGATTCACAAAGAGAGGTGATGATTATAACGATGATGATGACGTGGTGGGGGGCGGAGAAAAAGCACAGGTAGACATTAAAAAATATATCCTCATACACCCCTACAGAAACACATGTCCTGTCCTGTTCTTATAAAAGGATCCATATATGTATACAACTTTAGTCATATTTACCCTCTACCTGTGGGTCTGAAAGTGAAGCCAGTGCCTTAAATGTGCATTCTTTTAAAGGACCGGCTTCCACTGGTTCCAAAAAAAAAGTTAAATTTGAGAAATCTATCAGAAAGTGGCCCTTCATTTTATTCATTTATTTCTAACGTATTTATATATTCATAATTCTATACTTATTTTTTAACTTAGTAAACGTTGTCCGAATGGGTTTATACAACTTGACGTTGCAAAACAACATTTTGAAAAAGTATTGAATATCAATGTTCTAGGTACTTCAGCAGTCTGATTGGTTTTGGTAAGACATTGACCTTGGAAAGCCAACGGACCAAGGCAGAGTACCTGGACAAATCATGTCCCTTACCTTGTAAAAGCATCTGGCCAAACCAAAAGTAAAAAGGAAATGAGTGGGGTTCATGATGACAGTGCAGAGATGCAGAGAGCTGAGACGCAGAGGGCCTGAAATCAGAGCTGAGTGATCTAACCCTTTTCATCAGGGGGCCTAAAGAAACAGAGTGTTTCAGACAAAATGTCCACATGCCGAATTCTTTAAGTAGAACATTCTGTTGAAGCAATCATCCTTGGAAATAATAAATTCTCTAACAAGATGAAGATGTAGTCTCGTAATAGCTCAAACCAAAAGCCTTTCAGCTATGAGTTTTAATTCGGAACAATGATGAGGCTGCTATTTTACTGGCATTGTGTTTATCTGAAAATAATGCACATTTTCTGCCAAATAGGAAATGAAATCAGAAATTCTTCAGGGCATGGTATAAAATTGCAAATAAACCATTGCAGACAAAACAATTAGTCACATCCTGTGTGCTACGTTCTCACAGCAGATGACCAGTAACTAAAGGGAATCGTACGTGAAGCAATTACAGTCCGTATGGCACCACTGCTAACATCTGCCTTTATCTGTGGCCAGGTCGAGGTGCTCAGTGTGACACAGGGATGTTTTTATTGAGCCAGTCTGCCATTTTTGGGAATGTGGGAGATGGGGTGGGCCAATAACTGTTGCTATGGGACCCACTGGGGACACCTGACACACTGGATTAGCTGGCTGGTTGCTCCTCTGACACTTTTTGTCTGCTCTCTATCCATCAAATGCATACATGCACACACATAGACACACATGGAAAAAGAGAGGCAAACGCACACAACGCCATGCATGCAGATAGATGTGTGTACTGTTGCACATGGAAGCCGACACACTCCCTGAGGATTACAAACATCACTTTGTGGGACATCAGGAGACGTGTTGCTTTGCCGTTGAATGTGCCTGACCCGTGACGACCATGTTTGCTGTCAACATCCTGTCTCTACAAATCATCACCTTGCAATGGCCTCCTGTTTATAAGCCAGCTGCTGGCAAGCCAAGGTAACACAAGCACTTCCCAGTCAAAGCCTCAATTGTTGGAATATAAATGTGTCTGGCAACAAATGATACAGAATGATAACATAGCATTTTCTTCTTTGAGATGGAAGTCTTTAATGCAGTTTATCCCTCTGGGAACTTGTAAAATTCATTCATGTTTTCAACTTTAGATAGAGCAATATAACCAGTGGTGTTAATTCAGAAATACCTTAAACCTGCATTCTTTTAAATGGCCAGCAGGGGGCGACTCCACTGGTTGCCAAAATAAGTCAAATTATATGAAAGTCATTTTCCTTATAAGTTAATAGTATGTCTAATTTAGGTCAAATTGATATGAGAAAAAAACAACAAAACCAAAATATCCTTTCGAAGAATCTTACAATGCCAATGTTATAGTTACTTCAGTCAGATCATTAAAGCAAGACTGTTACTTTTGAAATAATATAATTTACCTTCTATGCATTAAAAAAAATGTAATTTAGCAATAAAATGTATCATATTTCTACACAATATACGAATGTGACTACAGTTTTACATTGTCAGGCAGACCTGTAGCTTATGATAGCTAATGTTGGCAAACTATAGGTAATTATATGTTTGTGGATTTACATTTTTTCTTTTATTCCTGTGGGAACTTTTACAGTTCATAGGCTGTGGTCTACATGGCGAGGATCTATCCCACATGTAGCATCTGCATGCATTCAACAGGGCTCCAAACTGCAACGGCATCCCTACGAGACTGCCTGATATGGGTCACAACAGTCCCTTTGGGGAGAGAGATTTCACAGGAAACTGCGCTTCCTTGTTCTGTTAGAGGAAGCAGACAAATTTGGCACCTGTAACACATAACGGGATGCCCCACTGGAGGTATCTTTCATGACAACTTGTTCTATTTTCTTCTAAATCTGGCTACATGGACATTTTAAGATTCAGTGCTCCACTGGGATGCAATGATATTGCATAATATAAGCATCAAGAAATTGAAGTAGTGTTGTGAGTATAGCGTATTTTGTCCCGTTTAGAGAATCAGAAGATGTCTAAATCTCCAATCTGGGTCACAGGAACTTCCAACAAGGGAGCTCCCCCTCTTTCTTTCTCCTCTCGACAAAATATTACCTCACTTTCTTTCACTTTCACACACCTCCTGTCTCAGTTAGGAAGTTGCCACCCCCTTCAAACCCTCACTCACTCTTTCCCCTTCATATTTCTCCACCCTTTTGTGCCTCAGCCTCATCCGAGGTTTTGCTTTCCTAATGTGTAACATCTCTGTTTCCCCAGGACGCCGCCCCGCCAGACGATGACGACTGGAACCTTCAAAGCAAGTGCCGAAGCCTTCAAAGCAGGCGCCCCGAAATAATTTGAGTGTATGTAGCTCACATAAATGAATCACAGCGACTCCACACACCCCGCTCCTTCCATCCATTTCCTTTCCCTGAGTCCCCATAACCTCCCGAAACTTCTGACTGGCTCCAGCCCCCGGCAGAAAAACACAAAACTCAACAAACAACAACAAAATAACACTCTTCAATTGTTGATCAAGCGGAGGAAAAGGAAAGAAATGTGTGACAAAGACAACAACAGCGGTATGGAGGGCGGAAGGAAAGAGGAATAAAAGGAATACAATATGGGTTGTGCGCTACTGTTTCTTGATGAAACAAAGCATAGATTTGGATGATGACATTCAGTTGCCGCAGTAAAAGGCAGCTTTGCTGGGTTTTTTTTTCCTGAGCAGTTAGTGCTTTTGTTAGTTGAAGGCTCCTCTTTTGAGCGTGTGTGCTGTTGCAAAAAGGGCTGCATTTCCATCATAATAACAACTGAAAGAGTGAACTGTCACAGGGCGCTTCCTCTCCAAGCTGTGATGCATGCCCCTCAGTCTGGCCTCGCTGTGCTGACGGATGAGCAAGAGAATACACTTTTCTCAATGCCAAAACAAAGCCTCAAAATATGGGATCACTGCTGTGACAGAGAATGTCACAGTCCCACTGCTCTATATGTCAACTCGGGTAAATATCACGGCCACATTAGCAGCACTCTTCCTGCTGTTTGAAACAATGGCGATACATAGACAGTGTTTTTAGACAATGAAGCATTGACATCAGCAGGGGTGGAGATTACAAGTCGGACAGCATCAATGCAGGATAAAAACACTGGTGGTCAAATTGTTCCCAAATTTATGAACACACCAGAGCCTCAAGGCTTTGAAAACTTATTTTTGTTTGCAAGTTATTAGTTTTCCATGTGATCATTAACACCTAGCACTGGCAGGCAGCAGAGCCTGGCTCAGCCGGGTGTTTACCCAGTGCAAACTCATGATAGAAACACAAAATGTCTTCCTTTGAACAACCATGAACAAAGGGGAAACACAATGGAGAGAGAAATTAACTGAGAGCTTCTGCAGAACCAAAAATAGCCTCATAATTCAGGCCGTATTAGAATACCATGATTATGGTTAAACAACAAGTGGGGGGAATTAGCACACTCCCAGCAGTGACTCATCGGGTGTTTGCCCTCGTTTTAAGCCTGTATGCGTAATGATGTTGCGTCTGGAGCCGAGGCAGGACTTATAAACACCTCTACATACTTTTCCCAACATGAAGTGTCCTTTTTTGTATCCTGCCCAAAACCCATGTTCACCATCCATGCCTGACTGGCATATTCGCATCCTGCTGGCCTCGATTCAATACTAGCTTTCACAGTGCCAGGAGCTACAATGGTAGACTAACTGCAGAGAGCTGGATGCACTTCGATGGGAGATTGCTTGCCTCGGGAAGGCTGCTTGGCTCTTCCTGCCTTTTAGACCAGAACCTGTCTTAATTACCTAGAATAATGCAGGCAAGCCCTCAATATGAATGTCATGATAAATAAAACAGAAGCCTGACTGAATGTTCTATAAAAATCACTTTAAGTGGCACATGGGAGGCTGAATTAATGAGTAATATTTCTTTTCTAGAAGCTCCTTCTTTCTCTCTCCAGTGTTTTACCCAGTTTATCTATAAATTCAATACTGCTAATACACAAATCCAACACTCTTAGCTCCCACCCCCCCCCTCGGTCCCCAGACTGTTCCTACCTGAGGGGAAACGTTCGATGACCGGCTGGTTGTCCACCTGTAGTGTGGCGTTGCCACCACTCCGTGTGAATCGCACCACATGGTACTTGCCGTCGCTCACCATCACTGCGCTCTCCTCGATGGTTATGTCGTCGGTTCCCACGTTGAAGATCACGCCGATCTTTCCCCGTTCCTATAGACAAAGAATGACAGAAAATGTTAGAAAGGAATGTCAAATACATATAAAAGTAAATATAAAAGTTACCTGAACTTAAATTTATTGAGAAAAAGATACCTTGTGGAAGTGAGTATATGTACTCTTTTCCTTTTTTGACAGTCCTATCACATTAAAATTTGTCTAGCTGAAACAGAACCAGATTGAAATCAGAAGTCCTGTATCAAAATAATTTCCCATTGCCAACAAATTCTGCATTCACTGGCTGAAATATCTTCCTAGAAATTCATGCTTTTCATACATCCTTGCAGCATTCTTAATGTAGCTAGGGACTCTAAGTTACGCTTCTACTATAAGTATGGCTTTGGTGCTTGAGCACGGTGTTTGGCTGCTCAAAGGATTTAATACAAACCTAAATCAATTATTCAGGTGGTATACAAAACAGCTATGAATACCTGTGTCATTTTATAGCTTTAGCTATGGATATCAATAGATACCCCATTTAGAGTTATTAGGTTTTGCTGTCATCTCATAATTGGGATCATATTTAAAAAAGCTAACTAAAGTGGCCAGAAGTATTTTGGTAATATTTAAATTCCAGAAAAATGTTTTTATTTTGATAGCATTAAAGTGAAATTAATAAAATAAGAATTAAAAAATATGAGAGTTAATCATTATCCATGAGAGAAACAAACAGTTTTTGAAGTTACAAAAACTCAGTGCTGTCACTGAAGTTTACTAGGGTCCAATAGTAGTGATTGGATCCAGTTCTTAAAAAAAACAAAACAAAAAAAAAACCAACACCCTAATAAAGCCTTTGAAAGTGAAGATTTTTTATTTGGTTTTGTTTTTGCACAGTGACAAACAAGAGGTCCTCATGTGTCTGGTGTCGCAATATAGTCCACTGTTGGTAATATAGGAACGTATGCATGTGTGTGAATTCTACACAGTAAATAAATCAAATTGTGAACTACAAGTACAGTTGAAGTGTTACACTTCAAAGCCAAACAATTACACTGCAGTCATGTCCTTCCTGTTCTGTAGCAAAACTCTAAATATATTTTCCTTGAGTCACCGAAAAGGCCCTCACTCCCTGTAGTGTGATGACGCGGTGAGCATCAGATCTCACACACATCGGCCTGGTAAAAAACAGAGTACTTGTTGAGGACTCAGGCACCTTTAGTATTCATCAACCCAGTGACCCCCTCCCCTCTCCCATCTATTAGTGTTGACAGCCGCCCACTGCTTCGAGTTTATTACAGTCAACCGCCTACTCTACTCTCATCTCCCGCCATCTCTCTCCTCTCTCTCTCTGTGGTTCCTGTCCTCAGTCCCAGGAAAGGTCAAAGTCATTTACAGAGTTACAGTCTGCCAGAGAGGCGTAGAACAAGGCTGGGAGAGAGAGTAACAGACAGAGTACATAGCAGGCAGCACCATCACAGACTAATTCTCTGTCTGGCAGTAAATCTTCTGTTGCAGTTTTGTCCTGCGCTGCCAGAAGATCCAGAGCAGTAACCGCCCTGCCGCCCCTTCCATTGGCAGGACCATTTCCTGGTTGTCACTGCAGGTCAAGCTCATTTGCACAAAGGGGTCACTTATGCACACTACGCTATCTGCCCAGTGCAGCAACAACTTCATTGATTCCATTATCTCATTAGCTATGTGCATTTATTGTGCCACCATCCATATGCTGAGATATTCAGAGGTGAGCGCGTGGCTTTTGCTCGCAGCGGTTTTCCATTATTCATGGCTGATTAAGTATTTAAAAAAGGAAAATAAAACAACCTAATGTTAACAGAACTTAAAATAGCAAGTTAATTGAGTAAATAAGTGCAGAGGTTGTACAGTAAGTTAATGAGCGGTATAATCACAGCCAAATTTATATGCATCTGAAACACTCTCAGTGGCTACAGTATTCAGGCGAGGCCACGGTATGGCCATGCACTGATGGCAACCTCAATTAGGGTATTAATTGAGCATGCTCAAATGGGAGTGTAACTAGGAGTGCTGGTGGTCATGATTAATGCCGCAGAGATCAGCTGAATATAAGACACACTTGAACAGTCAGAATAAACAAGAAGAATCAATGTGGAAGGCAGGAAACACTGAGCACTCAACATGGACTAAGTAAGACCAGGATGAGTTCCTTGGAGTGTTGCTTGATGGACTGCTTCAACAGATGATCTCATTCTGCAAAGAGGGTTTGAACGTCTCAAATGGCAAAGTGCTTCCAGCTTCTTAGGCACTTAATCAATTGATTCATGTTATGGACTGACCCTTGCAGTCCTTTCCGCCCGCTCTCCCTGTGCATGGCGAAATCCAATATTGATTCTAAGACCTGAATATGAAGACTGTCAGGGAGTGATTAGTGAGGCGCATGTGAATGAAAATTTAATCACTGATACCTTTGAGATACTGCAGGAAAGAATGTAGAGGGTGAGCAGAATGCTTTTGGATCGAGTGGAAATGCCAGGATCATCTCCATTACAGCCCACGCACTAGGAAGCTTAGAATAATCATAACACCTTTGCCTGGAGAATTAATTCAATTTGCCAGGGCAAAGCAGAATGAATCCGTGCTATTATGACTGAAAAGCAGAAGGGAGAGTGAATTTGAGTGATATTTACAGAGAGATTAGCATTTGTGTTCCGCAACATTAGGGTTCTTCCCGGTGCTGAGGGAATGTATTGAGCCCATTACGGTGGGAAGCCGCTGGGAACCAGTGCTTTTCAAAAAATGATTTTAGTGTAGCGGTAATGACATTTTAATGGCCATTTCCCTTAAGCGAACATATCTCTGGAAACAGAAGGAAAAAAAAAACCCTCTTTGAATGACTAGGAGCAGTCAAGCCTGCAACATTGAAATGAAGGGACTGGTAGGTAACTGACAATAAGCCCGGCTGCTCTTTAAACACCACCGCTTCTAAACTACTGCTTAGTAGTCCTTAATCTGCTTCGGCTGTCGGCTAATGTCAGGAGGAAGAATGTTTCGTTTTTGCTCTTTCATCCTGAGGTTAGCTCATCTTGCGTTCCTTTCTGAGGGCCAATCAGTGGCATAGGTAGGGGGTCCACTGTGGATGAGAAGGAAAGCACTCTGCCTTATGATACGTGATATGATACATGTCAATTATGTTCAATTAAAATCTTGAGTGCTGGCGCAAGACAGCATCTCCTTTAGTGCCCGAGCTTAATTAACCCCTTACTATTCTGTCCAGGCAATTTTATCTTCCAGAGACTGCAGTGGGCTCAATTTTAATGCTACATTTAAGATTCTTGTATCATGTGAAACGAGAAGAGATAGGAAATATGTGAGCCAACCAAGACATGCTCTCTTTAAGGAAGGGGTGGGGGTGACATTTTCTCTTGCTCTTCTCTTTCTAATTTAGGACAGGAAAACTGCCTTTTAAATGGGTCAAGATAAGATCTGAGCTCTAGATATTTGAATAAATGTGGGTTCTTTTGGATACCCAAAAGCCCCTTGCTATATAAATGCCCAATATATGCTAATTTCATTAAATTTGGGACATCAACAATGCAGCTTTTTCTCATGAAGTGTTATTTTTGCCAATTGTATTTGATTATTTTTGCATAGCGAGGTCCTTAAACAGTCTTGGAATTGAATTTGAGAATAATCTGGAATCAATCGGCCCAATTTTATTTTATTGGGCTGATTGCCCCCCCACACACACAGAGAGACAAACACACTCCAAAAAGTGAGTCTGAAGCTAAGTAGTTAAACAATTAAAGATCTTCAATTGCAGGGGGAAAGGAATATGGACTGGTATGAGAACTCACCAAAACCTTAACCACTTGAATATAATTTTAATTTGTTGAGTGCATACTAGTCGTCCTTGCCAAATATTTAGGGCCTCGGTACAGCAAAAAAAGATGTTCCTCACAAAGAAACTGCTGATCTTCTTTTCACAACAACCGCAAGTTGACGAGTTTATCTGCCAAAAAAAGTTTGTGTAATCCTCTCATTAGTGTCTCCTTCCTTTTTCTCAAAGACAAATAAAGTTGGCTTTGGAATCCTCCGCAGCCTCCGCAGAGGAGAAGAATACGGAGAGCGTTCCGAAAATATTTCAACATGACCTTGCAATATGCGAGAGAGGTTGTGGGGTAAATGCTGTTGACGAGGGTGGAATGGGAATGAGTCGGCGCCAGAACGAGGCCGCGGTTGTCTGTATCAGGGCCATCGGGCAGGCTCGGAGAGTTCTCGCTGATCACACCGAGCCGAAAAAAGGAAGTGGGAGCGGAAGAGGAGGAGGAGCAAAGGGGGCAGAGAGAAACACTGTGCGATAAAAGGACAGAGGGAACCTTGATGATCCTCCTGGGCCTCAAGGTGCTTCGAGATCAAAGCTCCTTTTGAAGATGTCAAGATCTCGTTTTCTCTTTGCTGCACACACTGGTAGTCAATTAAGAAGGGGGCAAATAGACAATGGGAGAATGCATTTTTTTATTTCTTTTTTGACGGATTTAAATCCTTAGTTTCATTTCTTTACAGAAAGCTCAATCACGATTCTTCTCAAGTTACCCTAAAGCTTCACCTCTTCTTCTTGATCTATTTGCATTTCCTCAATGTCTCGCTATGTTTCCCTCTCAGATCTGATACATGAGTGCAAAGCAGACAGATTAGAGAGAGAAAGCAACAGAGAAAACAACAGAGAAGCAACTGCTGTGTGGACTGGAGGGCGGATTCAGCAACACTCCAACAGACACAGTTGTTTAAATCAGTCAAGGTATTTTGCATTCTGCTGCATCAACTCAGAAACGGTCCAGAAAGACGGCTGACCAGTTCAGGAATTTGCTGAGGCTTATGATTTCGTTTGACAGATTTCATATTAATAGCCCCGTGGGTGGTGGAAATGCAAACTATTCATCAGCCTCTTTCTCATTTCCCCGATAATGATCTATCACAGCCTGTATCTGCTTGGGCCTAACTTGACATACCAGTGTAAGTATGCAGAGCTGCAGTATTTATTAGCTTATGAATCAGCCAGTGGAGCAGCATGGACATAGAAATGACTGATAAATAGATTTTTACTGGATGCCCAACGAAAAGCAATCAACTTTTTTCCCCTCTGTATACGGACACACACATCTGACACTTCCACGTGGTATAAGGCAGCTTAATATTTAATACAGCAAGCATTTCAGTTTAGCTTGAATGGAAAATTTTATGTACAATTTCCAGTTACAGATAAATATTAGTGAGCATTTTCTATGCCACTGGCTTCTTCAGGGAGCCCGATATACCATCATACAGCGGTATACAGGCTGTCTGAAAGGCAGAGGTGAGAAAAAAGCAGCTGGATGCGGAAGATGTGTCAAGTTTCCTTGCATGTATCAGCCTACATGAAACTACACTGCGTCTTTTTAATTTTAAGGCCACCCTAGAAGGTACTTGTACTTGTTTTCCTCACTGAAAGGTCACACTGGAAAGACATTAATCACATTTCACATTTACCCACTTCCTTTTGTTTTCTCCATTAAAGGGCACTCTTATATGGCAGGTTTTAAAATTTATCAATTTCAAGGACCTGTTGGAGGTCAGTATGTTTTCTCTGCTAGAAGGGCATCCTAGAGAGCACCTTATCATTAACTAAATACAAGAAGCTAAAGAGCACATTTTCTCCACTGAGATGGCACACTTGAGGACACTTTATGATGTCTTCTCTACTAGAAGGTCACCCCGAGAAGGAAGTTCCCTTTCCACAAGGGCCCCCAGACGCACTTAATAAAAGTTTCTCCACTGGGAGGACACACTACATGACGCCTTATACACTTTTCCCATGTTTAGGGCAACTATGTTTTCTACATGTAAGGGCACCTTTATATGGCACTTTTCAGGGACATTTGAAGGGCACTTGATCACATTTTAAGTATATACAGGCAGCTAGATGGCATGTTTTGGAGGGCACAATAGAGGACATGTTTCAGTGTTTTTTCTACTAGAAGGTGACCTCCTCACTTTTCTATAGGGGCAGCCAGAGGCAAGAACATTGTCTTTATTGGGAGATAAGGACACTTTTCTCATTTCTCTTATTTAGGGTGACCTTTAAATGGCACCTTTTCTCCATTTCATGAACCCATGGGATGGCACTTTGTTACGTTTTCCCATGAGTGCACACTTTAGGTCATATGTATAGGCACCTCCTGAATTACAAGTAACCATGTTGTCAATCCATTGATTAACAGGTTGAATGTCCTTAGAGACCTTGGAGTGACACTCAAATTATTATACATTCATTATTTTCCAGGGGGGCATTTAGAAGGACTTTATTTTCACACTTTTTTTTAAAATCGCAGCACCAAAAGGGGTGGTTCCCCGCTATGCTTCTCACATTAGTCCATCATACTGTATTTTTTTTTGCATCTTCCCTTTCAGCGTAAATCTGGCTTTATATGGCTAAACAGCTTGTCAATATGTGTGCACATTGCCTGCGAGAAGAGATCGGCTGTGGCATCTGCTACAAGGAGAACAGTATAGTGGGGCTAATCTTCCACTCTGAAACTGCAGAGTTATGTAAGAAGAAATAGGCTGTTACATAACACGTAGACTCCTCGCTGGCTAAATCACCCATTGTCCGTTCACCTAACGTCTTCCGAGTGTGTTTGACAGAAAGAGGAAAAAGTCTAGGGGCCAGGAGTCATTGTGGATCAGTAATAGTGTTATCTAGTGTTTAGATTTCATGTCCTCACCTCAAATGACACAGGACTTGTACATACAGAGGATGTATGTGTCGATTTTAGTGACAGGGGAAGAGGAGGAAGGCGACAGTTTGCAGAGCAGATACACTCGGTTTCATTTTCCACACCTTCTCTCCGTTTCTGCCCAGCCAACTCATTTGTATGTGTTTGCCACGATCTTCAGCAGTCACCTTGAGAAAGTTGCCCCCCCCCTCCATCTCCTCATCTTAACAGCACTTTGTCTCCCTCCCTCCCTCCCCTCAACTCTGTCCTTTCCTTTGCGACAGCAGTCCTGGTCTGAAACCGCCCTGACCAAGAATCAGATCTCGTAGAAAAATTGATGAGCTAGACAGATGCGTGGATTTTTGTGTGTGTGTGTATGTCTCCTGAATCTCCCATCCAAGCATGACTCATGCTGGGCTTGCCCATTTGTCCCGGAGTATACACACACACACACTGGCAGTGAGCCAAAATACTGCAGAGGGAAGCAGCTAAAGACGGAGAGGGGGGGCAGTATAAATCAGCCAAAACATCATCCTCTATAATCCTGATTATGTTGTCACCTAGCACCAAAGTCCTCATTCACTCAGTGTCAACCTCCAATCTCAAGCCATAAACAAAAATACACACACACGTGGAGAATTATTCCATGATGATTTACAACACTCACGCTGCTGATGGATGGTGTCCTTCAGCACAATGACCATCAGACCTGTAAGTCTGAATCCCACATGACCCGCCCGCGTACACACACACACTCATATGCAAACATGAAAACGTCCTAGCACTTCGTCCTTGAGGTAAAGCAGGGCCCCGCCACACACACGCACGCACAAGACACACAACGGCCTTGTTAACAGAGAGCTAATAGATACATACACACACATAGACAAGAGAATTTGTGTTTTCCTAGTGGCTGGGATCTATCTTGTGGTACAAATCCTGAATTAGGGTGGTGCTGCTTTGGATCAATCGAAACCAGAATAATATTTGCTTTTGTGGCCTCTGAAGTATGTTAAAGATAACATACTTACATACCCTTAAAGATCACCCAAAATACACACTTTTTGTAGAAATAATCTTTAAAAACAGGCATAACCATTGAAATGTTACCTTTCTGACGGTCCTTGAATGGATCATCAGTTACGAAAGCTTCCATAGAGACAAGGTCACCAACTTGAAGCTTAAGGTTGTAATATTGCTGATGATTCAAAATCTCTCACTTCATGTCTGATTTAAATTGTCAGCAAAAACAAAACTGCTTGAAATAACTACATTCTGTAAAAAAAACATTTAATTCTTCAAACCTTAGCACGGCTAGGAAGCCATGACTGATTGTGTTGACGTGAAAAATGTTCACTGAAAATAAGACAGACTGCTGACACAGAGCGGAGAGGAGAGGACAGGATAAGTTGCAAGTACAGGTTGCAATGGGAAAAAAAAAAATTCAATATGTATAGCATGTGAAGACCGAGGTGTTGTATATACTCATTCCATTTAATTTCTGTTAAGAAATACTTCTCAAAGAAATTCTTATTGCGGTTTCATGATTTATGTCATTATAACTTAATTATCCTGCACAAAAGGTAATTTTAATTGTTCCAACTGCTCGCCATGATTCTGCTGATTTCATAAAGGTGTATATATAACAAGCCACAGTGGGTAAAAAGTCACAAAAACATCTCAAAATGGCTTGTGATTCAGGAAGTTAAACTCACATTTACTGTATGTATTCTACCTGTTTGGCGCTCTCCAGGTATCAAACAGGTAGTTTATCACAACTAGTCTGACAAAACAATGAACAAAAAGATCCTTAGAGGCTCCATAAAACTGATTTGGTTGATGAGTATGAGCCACAT
>JAOWBC010000935.1:3043344-3057716 GCA_028566105.1 Hypoplectrus providencianus | reverse complement strand
GTGTGCGAGCGTTGGCCTCTTTGTTCGCGTGTCAGAGATAACGTCACACGCTGGGACAGGCCGATATCAGGGGCATGTGTGTATTAATGCACCAGCGTGGCGTATGCGCCCCGCTTGTGCGCGCTGTGATGTGTGTTTCTGTGTCAGTGTGTGTCACATTAAAAGGCCTTCTCACCTTATCTCTCTCTATGAGGATTAGAGTGCATAAGCCAGGCCTGAAGGCTCTGATTTCCCCATATCAAACGCTATCAACAATCACTGGACGCCAACACTGAGCTCTCTATTAAAGACCCTCTCATATCCGACACAGCAAAGGTAATGGACCACAGATAGCTCGCTGCTAAAATGGGATTATTCAGCTCCACTGTGATTGTCGAGGAAAGGAGGTGACAAATAGTCCTCATTTAGAGTTTGCGACGATCTGTCGATTCAGCCGGCAACAAGGGGGTTTCTCATCAAAAGTGCTCGCCATACAATGGCTGGAAGATTTCAAAAGCTTTTCATACGGAATCACACAATGGCAAACAATTGGTTTAATTTAGCACCAAATCTGTGTTACAAATGGTATCAAGCCATAGATGCAATAACTATAGGGTGCATTTACATGGCAACCTGATCTCAGTGGATGATGTGAAATGACAAAGAACTCTTGATATTGAATTCAGTGCTGGTGGCTTGTAATGTGTGAAAAATACATGAGCAGCATACATGTCATTATACATACACGTGCGCTTAGCGGTTGTCGTTTCGGTGAATATGGACTTGGGTTTAGCGCAAAAAACTTCCTGGGAACGTGTTATAAAAGACGGTTTGAACAGTTAACAAATCTAAGCAATATCCCCATTGACTTTACACTGGCATTGTTCCTGTGCTGATGGTTTTATTTTACACATGATCAGCCACAAGCAAGGAATTCAGTGTTAAGAAGTCATTGCAATTTCACATGATTCCGTACCCCGCATGCTTTTATTTATTATTTCTTTTTTAAATCAAACTTGCGCCTCTTTCATGTGTTCTCAAATTGGTTGCAGACCACATTTTAAAATAATGTGCACAGCCAGACAAAGAATCAGATCTGAGCAAAAATTTTAAATTGAGCACAAAGACCTGCAGTGTGAATATAGCCTTTGCCAAATGCACCGTGACTTTAAGATGGTCTGACAAATAAATATGCCTTGAATTGCAAACATACAAACTGGAGTCCATTGACTACTGGAGTGCTTTAAAACAAACAAAACAAAACAAAACAAAAGGCATCTATGTTTATTTCAGCTGATACCTTTAAGACACAGTGTTCCAGTACTTGGCTGCAGCCAGTTGAGAATAGAAGCCAAAACATAATTTTTAGCTGGTTTAGTGTCTCATCCAAAATGCTGGCCTTTGTGCCAACTTCAGTGCTGAGAATGAAATCTCCAAGACTGTTCAGATAATCAGACAGGTGGAAAAGAAGCATCAGCATCAGATTAGACTTCTGCAGACTACTTCCTGCCTTAAAAGTTACAGTGGTTGTAAGTGCATGCAGGTTTTCTTTGCAACTGCCAACTCCAGCATGCAAAACTGACATTTTGGAAGTTAGTGAGTTGTGTAAAGTCACCACAAATATGAACATAATTATACTACACAAACGGTGCCTTGCAGGGATTGGTTGGGTGGCTGGACTGCAGCAAGGTCAACAATTATTATGTTTAACTTCCTCAAACAAGGAGGTTGCATGAGAGAAGAATAAAAAATCATTTGCAGAAAATATTGTAGATCTGCCAATGAAGGCTTAATTCGGGGCCCCTACAACGTCTTTTTAAAATCAATCTGTGGAGCACTTATGCGAATTTTGGCTGCAGTTCTGTAATGATCTGTCTGCACAGTGCACAACAGTTAAAAGCAATAGGAGACTATTGAGCCATTATTCGGTGAAAGGGGGAAGCTGGAGGCCTGAAAAAAAATTGCATTCACTGGGGGCTGAGTTGTGATCGGGATTACAACCTCCTACAGGGCCAAAGAGATCTCAATTTTACTGCGATTCAGAGGGTTCTCCATTCGACTAATACTGCCCTCCGGCCAGACCCTGGGCATTCATTTGGTTGTCCTCCAGTCTCGCTTGGCTGTTTGTACACATTTGATACTCTTATTTTGAAAAGCTGAAATTCCCATGAAGCATGTTTTTCATCTACAGACCTCTTTATCAAAATTTGGACCTTTCAGCACTATTACCATTGTGTCATTATGCTACAAAATACTAGATTTCTTACACTTTACAACTTTTTTTTTGTAAATTTACAGAAAATAAAGCACTTTATTATTTTTTTAACAGTGTTTTAGTGTATTACTCGCAATGCAATTTCAGTATAAAACTGTATTTATAATATATGACACTGTGCTGTTACAGTTTTGTCAGTAATTACAGTCTAAATTTACAGAATATTCCTGAAAATTAAAACACTATAACGCTAAAGTGCTATAACTACAAGTGTGTTCTCCCAGTTTGCATTGCAATATGTCATCAATAGAGCACAACACTATTCAGAGTTCACTGTAAATTTATACCACAGACACATTACAAAAACTTGACCGTGTGATCTTTTGTCCTGCTATTGTTTCTGTGTGGGAGATGTAAATTTGGTTAATTTTGCCATCATGGAGCATTGGTCAACCGGGTCACCTGACCCAGGCTCCCACACACTGACTCGCTCCAAAGTCACTCTTGTTCCTGTCAAGCTTTTACGGCCTTTTTGACACCAATGAGTAACAGAGCCTCTCATTGTTTTTAATAATAAAAAATAATAATAATAGACAAGAGAAATTTTTTAAAAAAGCAGAGCGGAAATGGAAGCAGGATGAAGACAACGTCTCCCTTTTGTCTCTCAAACATCTGATGTTTACTGATCAGCGAAAGTTATACTTCTCACAACTAACTGCTGAACAGGGTCATAATCGGAGAATTCTATTAAAAACCAGCAACTTGGAGATTGCTCCCCCGCTTAGCCAGCCAGTTGAATGAATCCTCCCCAGAGAGATGTGAAGTTTTTCTTAATTACTTTCATGACAAAACAGCGCAGGTTTCAGAGAGCTCGATGTTGACTCCTGCCCACATTCAATATTAATTCAGCAGAATCTCTCTGTCGGCCCCGTAACGCACTGCTGCACTCTCAGACTCTCCAGCTGTCCTTCAGTCTGCATTACAACTTAGTTTTGAAAAAGCTGTACTTCAGACAGCCGCTCCGGATATTCTAACTATTATTAACTGCTCTCTTTATACTGGTAGTCTTAAAGAAGCCTTCTCTGGATGTTTAAAGCTCCATCTCCAAGAGGCTGAGAAAAATATAAACAACTTTTTTTCTGTCATGAACAGCATTTGCAGAAGAGACGACTCTGGACTACTCACGCAGTCCATGACTTGCTTCTGACAAAGACCTCTACTTGATTAGTTACCACATATCACCGTTCTGCCCTGTTTCATTGAGAACTGGGGATTGTTGGTACTGGATATTCAGGGGGAGATAGCAGGTCAAAAACTTTTTGCCACTCATGGTCAGTGGTTGGCTGAAGCCATTGACTGGCCATTTAATCACTAAACTTGAAGAGAAAAAAAGGTTTTTGTGTTATCATTCCTCTGAAAAATTGTCAAATAATCACAGATTCTGCCTGGGTATGTAAACTACACCTGTACTGACAATTAATCAATTAATCTAAACCAATTAGGTGTATAGGGGTTCTTTTGGATGTCCATTTCCATGCTAAACTATATAATTCAAGGTGTTGCAGCACTTTTGGGTTGTTTCCATTTGAAACACATTTGCATCTGAATTAGGCCTTTGTCCTTAATATGAGAATGGATAACAATGGTAAAAAAAACTTGAGAAATATGAAATATGACATAATATGAAAATACCAAGACATCGGAACAACATAGAAAAATCCATGCTCAAGTAACAGCTCATTTTATACACTGAGGTCAAGGTTCAAGAAATGCTCTACTGGGACCAACATCAACACACACAGAAATACAACTGGGCTAATTGAATCCACAAGCGTCTCAGTTTTCCAGTCATATCCAATGTAAGCAGTTACCAGGCTTTTCAGTGTCCCCAGTATGCAGGAATATACATATGCAGAAGAAGAAAATAACACATTTTGCCTTAAAGTAACACATTTAATTCTCCGTTACCTCATCTCACCCTTTGACAAACTGGATCACAATCCCTTAATTAGCTGCCTGAAATACTGCTCCTTCTCCTCCTGCACTCATTCTCCTTCTTTTAGTGGGTCTCTAGGGCCTGTTCTGTGTATCCTCCCATCTTCCATATAGATGCTACACTGAAAAAAAAAAATAATGCGTAGGCATAATATCAACTTTCATGATTATGCTGATGACACGCAAATGTATATTCCTTTAAAGCCTGGCATCCCTGATGTTTTTACACCTTGCTTTGCTGTAATGAAGAAATGGATGTCCAAATCCAAACTGGTTCTAATAATCCCAGTACCAGCAGTTTTTAACTGTGCTGCTCTGTTTTAAAGCTCAGGTGATTGAAGTCATGCAGTCCTGTTTTGTTCAACTGGGACATTTAATCACGATCAGGTTATTCATTTCTTGTGCAGATTCAGAAAAGCTCACAACTTTTTATTTACTTCCTGTCTCAGAACCAGTCGTTTGTCCCTCCGTTGACGATTTAACCTATGCAGACAAGGACTCATATTTCTGAAGTTCCAGTGAAAGCAATGGACATTTGGATAGCGGATATCATCATCATCATCTCTGTGTTTCCAGACTGAAAACTTAAAACGCAGGATTAAATTTGGGGTTGTACAACAAGTTCCACAACCAGATTGTTTCACAAGAAGCCGGTTAAGCTAAGTTAGCTAAGCTAATAAAAAGCTCAATCACCATCAGACATTAGCCAATAGATTGAACATTTATAGCCGTTTTGGTCTCCAAACTGACTGTTTATTTGCGACCAAAGATCACTTTAACCTGATTAGCAATATTTCTCATACTACAAATGCGCTAAATTGCTGCTAAACCAGATTGCTGCCAATACCAAACTTCATACTGGTTTACATCTGTTCTGTTTTTCTTAGCTTTTTTTTTAATCACTGAAAACCAATTTCTAACTTAATTTGTATTATTTTGAATATTATTATTCAATGACAGTGGCAGAGCGAGACAAAAATGTCTGATTTTGGTTCAGTGTAACAGGCTTTTAGTACACTTGCAGTACGGCCGGTTTCACGGATAGTTTTATGTATCAAAACACTCTGAGCCCAATAACGCTCTGCATTAAAAAAGTGTGAAGGATAAAGAAAAGTAAGCAGGGAACGAGATGAGGTGAAAAAAAAAAACACTGGTTTTAAATCCCCCGGGGGAAGAGATGTTTTTGTGAAGCCGTCTTGCCCATAAACGGAGACTGACAAAATAGATAAATCCACTCTCGTCAATGCCGCCTGTCTGGGACCAGCTCCCGCCAGATGAATATTTTAGTATAGCTGTAAAACGTTGGTTTGCTGCACACTAAACAACTTTTAGACTGTCTTGTTTGAGTCCATTTTGTGTTATTTTTTGGAATCATTTTATACGAGGAGTAAAACTGTCAGCGCGTGACGTGCTTTGCATCACTTGTGCACAGCGAGTCGGAGGGAAGAAAGCCTGGTTTAGCGGAGGAAAACGCACACAACGTCTTGAGATTTTTTTTTTCCTAATTTTGATGCAACCATTTCTGCTCAAACCTGCAATAAAATCAGTTGTTTAAATCTAGTTTCCAACCTAAGCAAATCATTCCTACCCCAGTATAAATCTGAATAACATACAGTTATATTCCGTCTTTAACTAAAACAAGATGATGGCAGATTTCGCTCTGCCTGCACATATGAAATGATGCTTTTGATGTCCCTCTTCCTGCAGAGATATTTCAGCTCAGGGCTGAGTGACCATTAATGGAGAGTTGAATGCTTTTTTTCCCTCCTCTATCTGTATTATGATTCTCCCCTGAAGCACAGGTCCGGTGATAAATAAACAGCCACCTGGGAAATATTGGAGCCAGTGGGAGTCGTTTTGGCTCCATTATTCTCAATATAAAGCAGGTCAATGTGCCTCCTGCCCCCCCCACACACACACGCACACCCTCCTCCACGTGTCATTAAAAAGGCTTCGTGAATGGTGCAGGGGAACATCATTAGCTCGGAGATGAAAGGGAGGCCATAGTGTCCTGAGAGGAATGATGCTGGTAAGGAATAAAAGAGCCTGGATTTGTTTCTGCGTGAGAGCTTTGTGTTTGTGCATGTTTAAGCTGCTGCGGAGGATTTTGAGTTATTGGTTTCTTGACGGCGTCTGGGATGAATTCCCTCTCCTCTGCTGCATATTAGCGGCGAGTGCAGGTGTATTCCTACATGAGTGTGGCATTACGTTCGGTAATACCTCTACAAACACAAACACACATTTTGCATCAGGCCCGTGTGTTTTCTGTTGACGCGCCGCCGTGTGCCGAGGTTCTTTCCATCGCGCCGCGTGTCAGCGCCGGTGAATTGTTTTTCCTCCGCGGCGCCTCTCGCTCTACTATGGCTGGAGATTGGAGTCCTGACCCAACGTCTGGAGGACGGACTCTATCTCATGCTGGCATCTGACAGCCAATAATGAAAGCATTTGAGGTCTTCATCTGAGCCCTATTTCCCTTCCTGCCTCCTGCCTCTCCCCCAGCCTTTTCTCCCCCTGCTCGGTTCCATCTTCGTCCTCCGGCTCCGGCACACTGTAGCATCCTCACATCCTGTTTCTGCCCATCAGTCTTCTTGACCCTTAACTGCATCCTCGCCGATGGAATGGTCCATCTCGCTAAAGTGCTGGCAATCAAAGAGCTTGCTGTGTGGCCGACAAGTGATGGAGTGTGCTATCAGTGCCAGCGCATGCTGTACTCTACCCCTGGACACCTTCGCTCTGTGTTGGGGAGCTGTCTCCAGCTGTGGCCTTCAACCTCTCACTCACTTACAGTACTACATGTCCTCATACAACAGATGGCAGGTACACTGTGAAAACTATTAGCTAAGGCTTTTGGAAAACTGCCCATATGCACATAATGTATACCATAAATCATGCATCACAGACGCTCCAGTAATGTTGAATCTACAAGACTCGGCACTCCTGGCTGCTGATGAGATTCCTCACTGGGGACAATTTCCCTAAAGATCCTGTATTGTACTCCCTCTGAAGGAGACGGGCTAGAACTGGCAAGACGGATCACCTGGCAAACTAAGCCCCATTCGGACTCAGTTATATACTCTGCACCTGTCTACACTGCAGGGAGACTGCACACTTCATTGTAACATGGTTACATTTGTGATAAATATAGGAAGCTGCTCCTCCTGGATGCTATTTTACACTTAAAATAGAACTATTTGAGTGCACAGCAACCAACAATATTTGGTTTCAAAGTCAAAATCACTGATTAATAAAACAACCTTTGATTTAATTTATGTATTTAAACAGTTATTTTAGTTACCTCTGATCTGGCAATTCATGCATTTTCTTCTTTCAGAGTAAAAGAGACTTCAGGTTCTTGACTTGGAAGGGATTGCATTTTATCCCTTAGCAAAGGAAAAACCGACATGGCTATTTTCAAATGGGACTTTTGACCTCACAATATCTAAATGAAAATGTTTCCCTTTGTAACAGAAATGCCCACTTTATGCTAATCCTGTGCAGTCTGGGGTAGAAACCGCAGGAGGTGGAAGTAGCACATTTATGCCGCATCAAATCAACAAAAACAAATATCATTACAAATACATATAGTGTTGGTGTAATGGGGTCCATAAACAGATTTGGATTTACTATAATGGGGCAAGTCCCAGAAGCTGAGACATATGAGGTTTAAACCCTTGTTGACGATTGTCGCAATACGCCTCAAACCGCTTCCCGTCCGAATGCAGCCACTCATGGCTCTTGATGCATATTCGACCCATACCAAGTTCCCATTGGAAGGCCTTTGCCGCCATTCAGACTGAGACTGGAAAATATGTTTCATTACTGTTATACCTAATTTTACCTATTGTGGATGGTTTGCATCTTACTACTTACAGTTCTATCTATTCTATATGCTATGAAACAGATTCATGAAACTTTACATCCATAACTACAGACCTAGAGTATTCAAAAGACCAATGGTTTTCCAATGTATACTTACAATTAAGAGATTTCTCACGACTTCCGAGACCGCCAGTGTTAACCAAGGACATTTACAGTAGGTTAGCTACTAATGCGTGGCTAGACTTGACCGTCATGGGTTGAGGGGCATAGGTGGGATTTGGCTTGGGGGGCTCAATGAAAAAGACTTGACTAAATGTTTCATATTTGGACTCTGGAAATGTAGCCAATGGCTGGATTACCAAACACCTCTGTGACAGCTCCAGCCCCGAACATGGTGAGCTCTCATGTTTTGATTATGTAATGAGCCCCCTCCACCACCACAGCTGAAATGCAATTATCATTTGGCTGACACTAAAATGCGTTTTCTCGCCTCTGGCCACTCACGATGCTATTTAGAATTTTTCAACTTTAGGCGAGGGGAAAAAAGGAGCTTTCTTTCTTTCTCTCTCTCTTTCTCTTGACGTCCTAGTTTTCGGGGCGAGCTGGAAAGGACGAAGGGATGAGCTACACGAGAGAGTAGGAGGGTGAAGGGGAGGAAGAGGAGAGAAAGCACGCTGTAGGAGGAGGAGGAGGAGGAGGAGGAGGAGGGGGATGAGGGAAAAGGAGACGAGAGGGAGAGTTTCTGGGAGGATGCGATAATGAGGACAGTTAATTCAGAAACAGGGTGTGAGAGGATGAGATTAGCCCGCTAGCAGGGCGATGCTGTCCACAGATTTTCTGCTCTGAATGGCTGTCAGTGAGGGCTGAGGGGCTGGGACGGGCCACCGAGCCGAGAGGAGAGGAGCGACAGTTTTAATTAAGGAAGTATTTGGGTATACATGCATTTCCAGGTCAACTTTTAAAGCATTGGAGGCGAGAGGAAAGATGGCTGTGAAAACTCCAGAATGAAGGCTGTTTAACGTTGGCAAAAGAGTTGATTAACAGTAATTTTCTCTTATAATTCAGATGTTGATGATTTGGATCACACTTAAGGTGAGGGGGGTTAACATAAAGGTGTTTTTTTTTCAGTGGCTAAAACACTGTTTGCTACTGACTTTCCATACCAGTCTTCATATTAGAATTTTCTTCTTCAAAACCCTTCAAAAACGACCATATGGGTCATTTTTACACGTAGCAACATATGATGTATATGAGCCTTTTTTTTTGTATATTGCATGTAATTTTTTCAGATCAGGTTGGATATGAACATCATGCCAAACTTAATTATATAATTATAATTATTAATTAAACTTAATTATGTCACTTCCTAAGGTCATGTCACCCTTTTACACTGTCTTCATATCAGCTTAGCATAATTTTGTGTGTGCTATTTTCAGCATGCTCTGCACTCTGTACTGTGAGCTGCGAAACCACCTGTGAGTCATTTTTATTGTTATTATTATTGACAAACGACCTGTTCATTTGTTTAGGGTGGAGATATTGTTGGTAAATCTTTTCCAATCATTGTGGATGGCCACAAGAAAAAAGGCCCTATCTGTTTGTTTAAAGGAATTCAAATACACTAACGAGTGAAACATTACATTACTAAAGTGATTACAAAAGTGACTGTTATTGTATAGTCACCCTTAATGCAATACAATACATAGAAACCAAATAAAGCTGAGAATTTGGACTTATAGTTGCCAATTTGACCATTTCCTATTAAAAATAAACTTTAAACTGAAGAGTATCTTTCTTTCTCATTTCTATAATAATTTTCTATTTCCAATGCAAATGGAATATTTTGATTTCTGTTTTTTTCTATATAAATTAAATATATATATATATATATCACATTTGATTATATACTATTATTGAATTGATTTGTATGCCTTAAAGGCACATAATGATGTCTCTGTGCACTTACTTAGGAGTGCTAGTACTCCTTCAAACTGGCATACTGTGGCTATTTACATCCCATATACCACTCTAAAAAATACAAACTATCCTTTAACTGAGATGTACCCGTATCTGAACTTTCCTGTATTCTTCTCCTCCCCAACCATCAAGCCTCTTTTTTTCTTCCCTCTTCAATGATCTGGAACCAGCGGCTGAAAGTTCAATGCAACCATGTCAGTCGGGCCCGCTGTCAAAATTGCTAAAGCAGCACGGGCTGGGGGCATTTTGACAGTCTGGTCTTTTATCCACCGGGAAGAGGATTCATAAAAAGATGAAATGGATCCAGCCCAAACATTTAGCTGAGTGCTTATTATCTAATTAAAGTGATTGCATAAACACCTAAACCTTATGACCTTCACGAGCCTTAAAGGGCAAACTTGTGCCTCTCACACATTCCTCTACATCCTTCACTTCATCCCTTTATCTCAAACTCAATCCCCCTCCGCTCGTCTGTGCTTATTGTCCCGGGCCTGTGCCTAAATGCAGCTCTTTCATCTTTGTTTTTATCTGTCAGATCAGTGAGGCGCTAGTCCCACTCCACACAACTCCTCAAAATATAAAGTTAGAAAGTCTCCCAAATCCGGGCAGATCAATAGATAAGGGTTGGCAGGCCTAGCTAATGGAATGCAGCTCGTGCCCTAGATTAGGATGTTTTCTTTTTCGCTTGGCTGTCCTCAAACCACCACGAAGCAATAAAAATGTTGGTGGTGGAGTGGGAGGGGGTCGTGGGTTTTGGGTTGGGGGTGGGGGGGTACTACAGGCTGGTGGTCGCTGAGACAGACAGGCAGATGGGCAGACTAACAAGCAGATAAATGGATTTAGACACTAAGAAAAGGCTGTCAAAGAGCCAGGAGGACGGCAATGTGCTTTTACTGCAGTTAATAAATACCACTGATAATAACAATGATCTTTATATGTACTGCACTTTGGAAAACAAAGCAGTAACAGCAATAAACATGTCATCTCCTAGAATTATAATCTCTTTGTTTGGAGGAATCAAGATCACATTGAAAGTTGTAGCCCCTCACTAAAAGCAGACAATGTCATTCCTCAGTGTCGTACTCTCAGGATAAATCAACAAAGGGTTCTTGTTAACTTGGTTTGGCAGCTTTTTATCTCATTCGAGCTCATTTATCTTGACAAATTTATACTTCGATGACAATGCGTTACAATTGAAAGAGCATTAAAAGTAGCTAGCAAGTGAGCAGAGAAGGCTAAATAGTTAAATGTGATGTGTACGTTCAAATAGTTAGCTAACTAAGAGTCAAGGCTATGGAGATTAAATAGTTTGCTAAATGTCATATGTAACATAGTTAGCAAATAAAAAGTTATTAAGTAATGTGTAATGCTTTAAATGTGACTAGAACTGATGGATGGAAGTTTATACAGTTAGCTTTTTAAAAGTTAGCTTAAAGTAATGCTTAAAATGTGGCTAGAAATGATAAATATATAGTTCACATAGTTAGCCTATTAATATTTTGCCAAAAGTGTAATTCTTAAAATGCAGACAATGTCAATCAAAATATAGCTCAGATAGTTAATGTCATGCATATGCTGATGAAATAACTAGCTAAAAGAAATTGATACGTTTTTATAACACAACATTTAGCCTATGTAAGAAATAATTATGCAAAGGATTTATTTGTAAAAAAAAAAAAAATTCTGTAACATGTATAAAAAAACGTATAAAAAAGGAGGAGTAGACTGTCAGTTCTTAAATAAAAGATTAATTTCAACTAGAGACCAGGAAATAGGGAGATGATGAAAGGGTATCTGAGTTCATCGGATTCCCTCAGCATGTGTAGGTCTGAGAGATTTGCCAGGGTTGCTATAAAAAGAACAGACTTTTGGACTTTCCCCTCCATTGAACACAATGATACATGAACAAGCAGCAAAACCTATGGAGAGATGGGCCAACAAGTAATCAACTGCAACCCGAACAGACAGCAAAGCCCATCGGTGGCTGTCCTCATAACACCGATGGGACGACAGGCGAGGTAAGAGAGAAACTGAGGATATTGAATGCCACACAGGGACGGTGTGAGAAATTAGAAACATTTTTTTCAGATTACACTTTGGCTAAACGGGATTAGCAAAGGGTCAAACACACTTAGCCACAGAAAGCCCAGTGGAAGGAGTGGAGAAATGTTCATAAAAGATGGATATCGTCCTTTCACTCCAACTCCCTTACTCCATCTCACTGCTAATAGCATATTCAGGCATTGCTCAAACAGTGAATGCATCATCTCCTCTTCTGCAGCGTGGCTCTGAAGTGAATATTTGCTTCTGAAACAAAGGTCCGCCTGCATACAAACGAGCTCAAAACGCGACCTCAGACGAGCTCTGTCAGCATCTTTAAGAGAAGCGGAGCCTCCTTGGATGTTGAAATCTAACAAAGATGATACATTTCGTTGCGATTTCTAAACTAAAAAAAAAAAAAAAAAAAAAAATGCCTTGTACAACTTTGTTAGGTTAAGGAGATACAGGGAGAGCTGTCTGAGAGAGAAGAGAACGTTGTCCTCTGAGTGACTCTGAAGCTTTGCCATATTAATTAAAGCTAAATTAAATTCTGGAGATCAGAAAAGAACAGCGTGGACCAATGCCTCAGTGAGCAACACTGATGGGAGAGAAAAAAAACAGTTTCATTGTTTTATATACAGTATTTTCTTACAGTGATTGGTAGGGAATCCAATTAAAAAAAACACATACAGTCTAAATCTAATGCCTTAAAGGGTATTTTCAGTGAGGGGGTGACATGAGGCGAATAGTTACCAAAACACCCAACTAAGTCACAGCTAGCATTGCTGGGAGCGACTCTTTAGAAGGTTCGCTGCATGCGAATTGTCAGGAAAAAGGGGTTTTAAAGCCATTGACCTGAAATGCTGGCATACTGTTGAGAAATTCCAACAATTTTAGCTCCGGATATTTCAGGTGTCAAGTACTTTGTGGTCGCACTGAAAGGCCTCCCACCTTACAATCAATTATGTCTTAGAAAAACCCCACTGACTACCTAGAGGCATAAAAGTGGGACAAACTAGGCTCAAAATTGAGCTTGAAGCACATTCTCACCAAGGTGTGAAGCCACTTAAGATCTTGATTATCATCCCAATCAAGTCAACTGCTCTTCACAGCTGAGGCTCACATTGTCTGACATCAAGTGATGATGGCAGAAAGCAGAGGGAGGCTGAGGAAATGATTAAAGAGGCATCACAATGGATGGCGACAAAAGACTCCTGGTAAGAATGGTCACTGTGTAGCAGAAAAAAATAAAATAAAAATGATGGAAATTGGATGAAAAATCACACTGAGAGGAATGTTGAGTCACTACTTAATATAGGCAATGCTGAGGATTACTGATATTTTGGGGAATAATGTGAAATATATTGCTTGTGTTAAAACGCTGCCTTCTCAACTAAGTGGGCTTCATTCAGTGGGATTCACTAGAGGGCTTGAGAGGTTCATTAAATCTGCATGGGTTGATTTTTAGCTCCAAATACTGGCCAATAAATGTCAGTGGAGGTGACCCCTACCTAAACAAACAATATAAACTAGAAAAGTGCATGAACTAGAGTACATATCACTTCTATATGTGTTTGGGGTCATGAGGTTGGGGAGCAGGCAGTGCAGTAAAGTCCTCTGCCCTTATTAAGATTGCATAGAATAGCATAAAGACACTGTCCCCAAGCACCCTGGATCCCCTTTAGACCTAATAAGGAAATGATAAACAGTCCAATAAGTTCAATTTAACTTGTGCTAGAAATCTCATCCTTTTTGTATTATATACTGAAGGTACCCTTACAAAGAATACATGCAGCATGTATACAACATATGATTTCTTCATAAAATGGCACCTTATATAAATGCAAAACAGACAATTGCATACTGCAAACAGCAAACTCCTACTTTTGGTATGCTGTCTTTCACATACTAGGCTTTGGGAGAATGAATCGTTTCCTAGACGAGTAATAAATATACATACAACATCACTGCTAATTATTGGGGCACTGTAAAAATTGATGAAAACAATTAAATCATTTGCAAGCCCTATTCAAGCATTATCCAGTCAAATACATTAATACGACTGCAATTTTTTGTTAATATATACAATCAATCTGAACCTGATGCTTCTGTTTATATTTATTTTACATCACATCCAACTTTTTGGAATTGGGGTTGTGTTACAGGTATCAGATTGCACAGACTATAATATATTTAGAGCATTTTGTTATAACACAGTAGACAGAATAAAACCCTTCCTAAAGTAATTTCCCCCTCCCCAAAAATAGACAGATCTTTCTGGCAGTCAAAATGTTGGATAAGATAATAAACTTTAAATGTATTCATAGTGTATCATGCTTAGCTGTAG
>JAOWBC010000935.1:3016017-3035982 GCA_028566105.1 Hypoplectrus providencianus | reverse complement strand
AAATACATGGCAGGGCCCAGGCTTTTTGAACATGCATTAAGTCGACCATCTTTAGAAGAAGGTGAATAAAAAAAAAAGGCAAGAGAAGAGTAAATGAGGAGTGTGGATGGATGGATGGAAGAAATAAAGGGCAGGGGTTAGTCACTATAGACGGCAGGCATGGTGGTACGAAGACAGCTGGAATTTTAAGTCCAAATTAATTTTTCTGTCGTTTCAACTGCTTTGTTTGTATATTAAAAATCCTTCATTCTTCTTTAAGAAAAGACTGCAAGGAGTTATATACTTTTTTTATATATAGTTTTGATTCACTGATGTCACTGTTGTTAAACTGATTTTTGACAGACATTTAGTGCAGAACAAAGAGGAGAGAGAGTGTGGATACCTCACTTCCTGTCCAATTTCAACCCAAAACTTAACATTGAGGTATTTTAACTAAAGTTGGTTAACTTACATGACATGCCTTACTTAAGTGAGACATTGTGGAGGTTAATATAAAAGTTAACAAACATTCTTATTTAAACCCGAACAATGATTGTTTCCTACAGCTAATCAGAAAATTATGATGCCTAAACCTAACCATATTGTAACAGCTCATTTGGGAATAAGTATGTTTTAGTCTCCTGCCAGTATATAGTATTGTAAGTTTAAAAAAAAGTTTGTCTAGATTGGATGGTTTTCGATCCTAAAGCTGCAACAGCCAGTTTTGGAATAGGACTTCCTGCCACCATTTGGGTAATATAGGATTGTAAACTACATGGTAACATTTTTTTTTTTTTTTACCTAAATCATAACCTTTTTTCCCTTCCTAACCAAATCATTTGGGTTTCAAAACCTAAGCAAACTGTGACCTTTTTTGCAATGTTCTTCAGAGGAAGTGTTACCACCAATGAACTATGTTCATATTGCTTGAAAGAGTTTTTGAAATGGTAGGGTTGTCATTCTTCAATACAACTGCTAACAAAATGTATATTTCCATTCAGATGAATGAGGGCAAAAGGAGCATTCTCAATGTACTTGGCTAATTTTGCCATTGGGTGGAATAAAATCAACAGCATCTATTATTAGCTACAGTCGGGATGAACGTCCATCACAGCAGTGGACAAAATACAATATGTGATATTTGATCAGATGCAATCAGTGGGAGAAAAAGAACAAACCCAGTAATGAAAGAGCAAGACCTTTGATGTAAGGTGAACAGTGGAACATATCAGAACTGATGTCAGGGAAGAAAAACAACCCAAGAGAGAAAGATACAAACAGAGATTCAGACTTGGAGAGACAGTGTGTCGGTGTAAGTGACTCAGGGCAGGTTGTATCCATCGTGACTTTGATAGGAACAGAAAGGTTACATGACACCCTGGCCTCAGCTGACACTAAGCCATGCCGAGTGACACCGACTGGGTGAGAAAGGCTGAGGACGAGGCCTTGCTGGGGGACACTCGTGGGTCACGATGTGTTACGCACCTTGGTGACATGAAGGTCAACGACAGTTGCCTTCCAGAAGAAGGTGATATGGTCTTTGTTGGGATTTCAGTGTGTGTCTATAACATGCACCCTGTTAACTGTTGATGTTTGGGTGCAAAAGCAGGAAGGAAATTTATAAAAATCTGTCTGAATGGATCGGTTTTTATGTTTGCTAAATCAACTATGTGGGACAGAGGACACAAGCTCTAACTAGGGAATACATTCAGGAGATGCCCCTTTATTAGATGCTGCTGAACATGGCAGGTAGAAAAAAAGTCAAAGTCAACTCTCTCTGACATTTCTTCCTTTCATTCAAAATGGTCAAAATAATGTCCAAGAGCCCAAGGACGGGGTACTTCCAGTAATTACGAGGGATCAGCAACCATCTCAGCAAACACCTCTTATATCATCTCTAACAGCATCAAACCAGCACATTAAACATGCTGTAGGACACGAAGAGGAAGTTTATAGTTTAATTAAAGATTGTTTTAACTTTTGTGTTTGATGAGGGAATTGGTGCTTTCTCGCCTTCACTAGCCAACGGGGAGAGAAGACGAGCGCCGCATCTCTAAATACAGCAGTGAGGAGACACTGGCATATGCTGTTAATATCCTCGTAGAATGAATGCAGCTGTAATGAGCGTCATGGCTGCATACATTTATTGGTTGGAGTGTATGGGGATGCACCTTGAGGATACCGTAATGAAGTATTTAGATTCGGCAGCTGGTGCGTTTTAGGGAGGTATTCTCTGAGCGCGCTTGATTGTGAAATTGAAAACGATGCTTCGTCATTCCATGTACGTCACAGTTTGATTCTCCTGAGCTTCATACTTACTTAAAGTTCATAACATACAGAAGCTGCATATATAATTTTGCATGCTAGGGTGGAACTAGGCATTATAAACTGTGTTTTCTCTAAATATCCGTCACTCTCACCACCAGTCTCTTTTTGATGACGTTAAAAATACACGTGAGCTGCCAGCATGTGACTATTACAATACGTTGCAACCTATAAATGGCATATTAGGGTGACCTTACCCCTTTTTATCTCTCCAGACAGGCATTAAACTCACTAATATGGCTCCAGACTGAGCAGGGGGGGGATCTCATTTTATAAATGCTCAGCTAAATGACCCACCAGCCGCCACGGCTATGGTTCCATCTTTACTATTTCTTTTTCATTTTCATCATTTCAGGGGATAATTAAAGGGCCTGAGTGTTGGGGGGGCTGGTTGCGGAGGGGTGGGTGCTATGGGTGCTTGCCTTCGCTCAGACGTTTTCTCACCTAAAAAGAACATTCTGACAGTGGTGGACTCAGGCCATCTGAGGGGCAGGGGCGAAAGAGTAAAACGGGCACCAGTGGCATACAGTTGGGCACCAACCACGGAAAGTTTTGGCATGTGGGGCAGCTGATTTGGCACGGCATCATCCCAAACTCAAGAAATAAATCAATTTAAGAGCTTACTGGGGGCCAGTTTACCAATTTTCACTATCTGTGGGTATCCCAGAGGGCCCGTTCTCAAGTTTTATCAAATAAAAGGAAAACACTTGAAGTCAATTTTCTCATAATATCACAACACATAATCATGTTTTCACCACTGGAAGGGCACCCTGGGTGGAACTCTTTTCATGGTTTCTCCATTTATGGAGGGGAACACTGGAAGATTTCCCATTTACAAGAACACTTGGGGCTCAATTTATGGGCAACCTTGTGGGGATATGTTATCTTATGTACTACAATATCAAGTTTTCTTAACCATCAGGTTTTTTCAATTCATTGGCATGCAGGGGGACTGTTATCTCCATCCAAAGGCACCCTGATGTTTTCACCACAAGGGCACTTGTGGCATTTTCCAACAATGGGGCACCAAGAGTCTGTTTCCCCCCGGCCTCTCCCTTGAATCCACCATCCCAGTTAGACGAGTGTTAATGGTACTTCTTTTCTGCTCTCAAAATGCTCTCTAAATATGCTCTCTGTTCAGATACTTCCATTTAAGAGAAGGGGGATATACAAAACTGTAAGCCAGGCAACTTATCAATACAATTTTTAGGCCTGGAGGGAAAAATCAAAGCTTTGAACCTGAACTATTAGCTGCCTGCTTACACCAATTTAATATTTTTGGCCCAGTAAGTTTAATGTAATCTCCCAAAATTTTAGTTATAAATGTTACAGCAAATTATTAAAAGATTTCGTTCCTCAAATGTATTAAATACTCATATTTAGTGGGTAAATTTAAAAGGATGATTATTAAAAACCTTTTTCATATCCATCGATATGAATACACCTGTATTCACATCAACAGGGGTCATGAGATGTGAAGGCAGAGTCACCTTTACATCCAGTGTTATTCACTGGGTATATGAATCTACACTGTGAAAGTCAATCTTCCACCAGATCCCTGATTACACTTACGCTTTACTAATCACCAGGCCAATTACTGGAATAACCTTTGCTGCTATCTGTTTCACCCAGCTGAGCACAGACATGAAGTGACGGACGTCCCTGCAATTCCCACATGCGCATTTTAACATTTGGTCTGCATGAATACACTTATCCTATCTTAATTTATATATCTGACTTCAAGAAATGTAATTTAATAGTTTTGCAGACAGCTGCATTGAAGAATGAAGTGTAAATACAATGTTTATTCCCCTGCTATAAACAGGCTGCAAACGCATCGTGATGAAAAAAATTAGAGCCACAATATGCAAAAAAACATTATTTACTGTTTGGGAAAAAAAAAATCCAATTTGGCTCCTCTTCCTCAACTTAACAAAAGTAAAATAAATCCTAGATTGCATTTTGGAATAAGCTTTGTCTGCTTAAAGCTATATCTTTTTCTTTTTTTTTTCCCAGCATGCAGCAAGAGAAAAATAATAGGTAAAACAAACAAACCCTAACACCTCTCACCTTTAGTGGGTCATAAGGGATGATTAGGGGGGATTACTAAAACATTTTGGTTAAGGTTAGGAGCCAAAACACTTGGTGAAGGTTATGTGAAAATATCTGGGTTAAGCCTGAAAAAACTCAAATATATGATATAATTTACAGGCACAGACATCGACCTTCCTGTTTAAAGTCCTGGGTTGGCTGGTCCCATCAACTTCCCCTTTGGTGGACCCAGCAGACGTACGGGACTATTAAGAACATTTCTTGGTCACCACCCCGTCACCCACCCTACAGCTAAGTATTACAGCTGTTTCACCATTGGCATCAGGCCCTACAGGAATAATCCGCATCCGGCCCAACAGGCTATCAGCCACACGTTTCATTCAACATTAGATTCAGTGGCTAACTTGCAGCTCCCACTGATACCCTCTGCTCAGACTGCACCCGCTCTGTTGTACCAGGACCCTCCAGATTTACACATTAAACACTGGTGTTGCTGTACCAGCTGTCTGGCTGACTCTCTCAATCATCAGGCCAGATGTGCAGCTAATTGTCATAGCAAGCGCGGCATCTCAACACCCCGCTACGACAGCCTCCAGCATGGAGAGATTTATGAAGCATGTGTCTGCAGCGTATGCATGTTTGTGTGTGCTTCCCTCTAAACCTAAACACCCCTGGGTGCCTCTGTCAACAGTGATGTTGCTCTGGTGTGGGTGATGTCAACACTGAGCATTTTCCATTTCAGACAGATGCAACGGAGGCCCGCTTGTGTTGAGCCTTTAGCCCACCCATGAAGGCCAGACACGGTGCAGCAGGGATCCTGCAGACAGAGCTGCAATCCTGGCAGGGGGGGGCACCAGAGCTAAGAGGCACCACACCTCGCCATCTGACCCAGAGAGGGATCACTGATCCGGGCCTTGTTAAAACAGCAGGTGGGGGGCTCAGAATAGCTCCTAGGTGTCCTACTCTGCTCTGTGCAACTGGCATCGCAGTCAGGGCCCGGTTCATCCCTCCCAGGTGTTTTGGAGTGTGTTTGTGTGAGAACGAGAGAGATAGACCGTCCGGCTGGGAAGTGCGTGTTGTTTACGCATCTTATTTCCTCTCTGATGATAATGCATCTGCTGCTTTTGGAAACAGACCACTGTACGCCATTACATCCGCTGATTAGCTCGCCGATCGCTTTTGATCGAGTGGACGCAGAGAAAGGCATTACTGATGCTCAATACATCTGCCTTATGACTGCCAGTGTAAACAGCTCTGGGACGCCGCTGTAAGCGATTGCTGTTAATCCATCAGGGAAATGGTCTCCTTGGCCCCCGACTATTGCCTTTTTCTAATTATTGGGGCTGCCAGCTTTGATAGCTATGCCCTATCTGTCACATATGTATGGATTGCGCCTCGGTTGACTGAGCGAAGATTGCATGGCAATGTAAACCAGTGAGCAGGTGGAGTAAGCAAGACGGGGGGAAAGAGCTTCATTTGTCAACACAGATGACTGTGGTCTCCCTCTCGGTCCATTCATCATGCATCAGTAGCCGGAATGTGGATCTTTTGAACGTCACACCCTGCGTACGCCCTGTAGATGAGTCAACAGTGGCAACCTGGTGACCACGGAAGGGGCTGACGCCGAGCACTGTGGCTACGAGAAGCTAATTTTCATCTGTGTATTAATCAAACAGGCATGTGGGTTCAGCTAATTGCTCTGGGAAGACTTCCAACTAGCAAGGCCTTTTCTTTTTTTTTTTTTTACTCGCCTTGGCCCAGCTCTTTGCAGAGCAGATGAACAGCTTGACGGTTACTACCCCAGTCTTAGTTGAGTGGGATGGATCCATGTGGCCAAAAACGCACAGGATAATAGTCAGAGTTGGTGGACTCTTTGTCGAGTGAGTGACTTTTTGCAACCCTAATGAGCCTGTGCCACCGCCAAGAATCCTCTTTAACTGTACAGATCTGGTGGAAAATGTCCCCGCTGCTATAGATACATTTGCTAATCTGCCCATGTCCCTAAACGTCTCACATCATGGCTTCAGCTGAAATAATGTCAGCACATTTCCCCCTTTTTTTGGACACCATATGAAAACACAGTTCCCTACCCTCATTATAGTCAAACTGGCGAGTTCTCCCTGCCTTACTTGCACCAACTCTCTCTCAGCCTTTTGCTACATCAGCTACGCATATAAGGGTACTTATTCAGCATATCATTCTGAGGCCTGGCTTGGTGTAAGAACAAGCACTGACTCAGCATAGAGGGAGTGGAAGGAAAAATCTGAGGTATAATAAAAGAATTAGACAGAGAGTTCAGGAAAGAAGGAACAAACAAGAATAACCCGTGAGCTGCGGCTATCAATTGTCTTTCACTCACCAGAAGTTTCTTTCAAAGTAGCTTTTAATGCGCTCAAAAGTTCCTCCATGAAGCACAGGAAGAGTGCAACATGCGTTGGTTACTGAATGACTGAAGGCTGTTACGGATTCTTGCATCTGATTGTCCCCAACCCAACCGGATGAACCCAACAAATGGCGGTACACCCAATTCCCAGCAGCAGCAGCAGCCAATAAATGAATGATGAACTTCCTTCTCCTCCTAAATTGTGCAGGAATAAAACGATGGCACCAATCCTTCAATCACTTATTAGAGGTTCCTCCCATGTGGCTTCACTTCCCCCCCTAAATCTAAAGGAGGGAGCATGTGAGACAGCGCGGCTCAGTAACAATCAAAGACTCGGAGAATTGTCTTGATTCTTGACTTCTCTGAATATTCTCAGCCTGACACAGTTTTTTTGTTTTGCTTGGGATTTTTTTTCCTCCCCCCCAACATCTCATAAACGTGTCTCAAAAGAAATGATCTTCTCCCTCTTCAGGTCTCGATTCACACAGCTCTCTCGGATGCAAAGCTTAAGGAAACAAAAGCCTTTTTTTTGTTTTTGTTTGCCGAAAGCCATTTGCAGTTTTGGCTGCTTGTGTGCTTCCCTCAGACTGACCCCTTCCCAGGAGAAAGAGTGAGCCGCTGAATGGCAGCAGAAATGAATCAAATGTGAATGAGAGCTGTACAGTTTTTTTTTCCCCTTCACTTTTTTCACACCCTTCCTCTTCCATCTGATCAAATTCAGAGACAATTTTGGCACAAAAGAGACACAAAAAGCACAAAAGTGGACAGGTCGATGAACATATACTGACAGGCAGACAGATTGTTGTTGAAAAGGGGGAAAAGGAGGATTTCATGAGTCCAAAGTATTAAGCTGATCCAAAAATTGTTTGTATTTATGTTGTCACAATAACTGATGTTTTCCCACTTAAACATTGATTTTTAAATATAAGAGCATTTAAGTGGCTGGGATTAGTGAAACGCCAAAGAGGAGGCTCCGAATAAGAGAAGCATTATGCACTTGCCACCAAATCACATATATCTGTCAGTAAATATGCACATCTAAACGTAATCCAACCTTTCTCTTCCTCTCTTTTCTCTCCCGTCGCACCTGTCTCCAGCTCCGTCACTCCCCTCCATTCAAATCCAACCAGAAACGGTCTTTTACAGCAGATTTACCAAAGCAATACAGCAGCTGCAGTGAGCGAATCCTATTTGCACCTTATCGGCCGGGTGATAGCGCATGAAAGATTCAGCAGTGAACATCCATAGGATGTTTCTCTGCGACAGGTTTGCACAGGCCTCCGCGGGCCCACACATGCATCGGTTATCGCCGGTATGACAACAGGATTTCATCTCTTGAGGAAAAGAGAGAGGAAGACCGGTCGACTTCTCTGGCTGCTCAGTGAGCTAAGACCTCAGTCAGTCATATCAGTTGGGATGTATTACTGGTGGAGCGACTCCTCGACCCATAAAGGAGAAAAAAATGAAAGGAGAGAAGAGGCTAAATGTAAGGGATAAGAAGACGTTTCTTCTTTTGCTCTTAAAGGAATATTCCATTACAGTGACTTTTTTTTCTAAGATTTGGGGATTATTTCAATGACAACAATAGAAGTGGTATCACAACAAAATCCAATCAAAGTCAATTAGAGTCAACTAAATGATGGAGGTATCGTGTGTTGTAAGAGGTTAAAAATAGACCTCCAGGTGTCCCAAACCTATTTAGAAGACAAAACTAAATATAATAGTACAATTGTATGAAATACAATTTTTATGTCATTTGGGATGGCTGGTTGGGATTAGGAAGATGTCAGATTTATTTCTAGTTTTTGTTAACGTAGTATTTACAATTCACATTGGAGCAGGCTTCGGATGAATTAAGGTAAACAGGCCATGTGGAAAATACCGAAATGTAAACCCTGAAGTCAGCTATTGTCCGATGGCAATATTAGCTTTTTTTGAGTTTTTTTTTAAATACTGATCAGAATTAATTTCCCAACAAACAATCTGATTGTCTATATGGTCTCTCAGATCTAATGAAACTATGAAGAAACTAAGTGTTAAATGACACTAAATGACTAATAAACATGGCTGAATGCTATTGATGAAACACAACCAATAAACAGAAGAATCCCTAACCCGAAAATTCCTTCACTAAAAAAAATCCTGAGTCAAATTACCTGGCATGGCTTTAGAGAACAGTGAGGCATTTATTGGTTTTGCCTTTTTTACCCACTTGAGCACTATTTACAATTCTGAAAGCAACAATTTCAGTAGCTACCATATCACACGAATGCAAGATCACTCCTGAAATCTGGAGTGTGTTCCCATCTGTATTTCTCCAAGTGATTTAGCAAGACCATTTGGCTGATTTTCTTACACCTTCATGTTTCTTCAAATTTCCAGATTCCAAAAGCTACAGTTAACTGTAAAACTATCTTTTTGGTAAAGATGATAGAAAAACTATCCTAGTATTACCTCGGTTGCAATTGAATTGTGTTATTTGTTCTTTTCTTTTCAAACTCCTTTCCTCCCTCTCCCGTCATCCTTCTCATCGTGTCTCTTGAGCTTCTTTTTTTTTCCTCTCCAAGCAACTGAAATGTATTGGCAGCAGACCAACTGCTCAAGTTACGGTGAGTGGACAAAATATTGTTGGCCTTTGCACATCGACCACCATCACACCCACACGGTGCATGTAGCAGCATTTGTTGTACACTGACTTTATCACCTCAAGACGCAACCAAGTCTGAACTAAGTAAATGGATTATGGAGTAAATGGAAAAGCATCATGGTACAGTCACTGCCGTGTTCCTGGCCCCGCTGATTGCCTCTTTTTTTTTTTTTTTTTCCTCTGAGGGACATTGTGTGGAATTTAACTCGCTGCTGAAAAAAACAGCTGTGGCATTTATTAAGAGCTCTTTCATTCCTCAAAAGTTGAAGATTAAAAAAGATAAAGTGTTGCTTTTTAAGATCTTCTTTCTCAGTTCTGACCGCGTTTATGCTGACGGCTCGGCGCATTCATTCTTAATGGCGTCCATTTTCAGAACAACAAAAGCACTGAATAATGAAGTGATTTTTTTTTTTTTCCGGTGCTGCCAACAGCAGAATGGTTGATGGACTTGCAAAGTTAAGAGTGGTGACTGAGAAAGGATGCATTCATCATTGTTGCCTTGAGTACATCACCGAGGGCTTGGGAACATAGTCATGTGCGCTCTGCATGGATGAGCAGATGTAAACATCTTTTTTCCTCTCTCGGCCTGGGAGACATTCTGTAGTCCATCGTTCTCTCCCTGTCTCTTTCCCTTTTTTCCCTCCCTCAGTCTGTAAGTCAGTTCCTCTTTCTACTTATCATTCTTTTGCACTCACTTTCTCCTTTGTGCTCAGCTATGTTCAAGGTAGAACCCCCCCCAAGGTGGTCAACAAGATAAGAGCAAGAAAAGATTCTGTTACAGTTTTTCAAGCTTTGAGCTGCTGACCACCGTTTTTAAGATAGGGGTGGAAAAAGTTCAAAGCAGATTTATGGAGTCAAGAGCAAAAAGTCCGACTGTGTTGATTTCCCTTATAGCAACACTTGCACTGTTTGGGCAATAAGATATAGATTATTTCTTCCCTTGGAAAGTGGGCCAAATGTGATGTAGGATGCTCATTTGGTGTTCGATTGATATATTAAAGGGGGGCATGGTCTCATAGCTGTTTTACAATCAATAGAAGACATAAGCTTTATTAAAACAGTACAGAAAGTCAATAGACAAACTTTCAGCGAAAGGGCAAGGATAAATTATGGATGTGGTGATGAATCAAAGAGGGGTGAAGACCTACGAGGGTCAGCCAAAGTCCAAAAACGTCTTACATAAAATGCTAACAGGCAGATTTCAATGTGGTCCAATTATAACGCACGGCCCTGGAGTATGGTAATTTTTAAAATTGGTCGTTTGCATACAAGCACTGTAGGAAATTGGTGTTTGTTTAAGAATGACGTATCTGCTTAAATTCACGCATGTGTCAGCATTATGAGTTAATCATGGAAGACAATAGTTTTAATGAGACCGTTCAGAATAGTGCAGACACCTGCGCGTTCAAACAGAAAATGTGTGTATTAGTCACAGAGAATCGTTAACAGCGGCGGCGGCAGCAATCGTAGATGTAGATGAATCAGAATGCAAATGAAGGCATAATGTCTAATGAGTAATGCTGGATGAATTTAGAGTTGCGTTCAATTAATGAGTTGTCGTGGCTGCACTGGTCCGATGCCTCGTGCAGCGAGGGAGGGGGAGGCCCCGGCGAAAGTGCATGCGGAGGGAGCTGAAGGCTGGATGTGCAGCCGTGACATTTGGAAAGCCCCTCACTGTGGTCCTCTCCTCAGGGCACCTCAACAAAGACAAAGTAGACCAGATAGATTTTTTTTTCTCTTACATGCTCTGAACGTCTTAGTTCTTCCTTCCTCCTTTCACTTCCACTCTTTTTCTACTACTCGCCCTTCATTGGGATTCTTCGGGACTGGTTATGCATGCATTTTCTTTAGGTTTTAACCTCATTCACGCAGTCATGTTGTACACCCTTATATGTCAGACTCATGGATTTAAATCCTAATCTCCAAGATTAAAAACCCACACGGTGAAATGCTGCATATTAAATCTTAAACAAAACGACACGAGCGGTGAAGGCGACCCTGTCGGCGCGATGCATCACAATGAAGATGACATAATTTGTGTGCAAAATTAGGAAAATAAACTGCATGCATCATATTAGATTGCTAGACATTTATCATGCTGTGCAGCTGTACAGTCATCTGTACAGAGGATGAGTGGAAGGAAGGAGACGGCTGACAAAGATGAGGAAAAATAAGAACAGGGTAGTTTGGTCTTCCCAGGTGATTATTAAAGGCAGGACTGAAACCAAACAGACAGCCCTGCTCTCTGGGACTCTAATGGCTTATTGATCCGCAAAGCCCATCCACGACTCTGCTCTCACATGATACATAGACAGTGTAAGCTGCAACAAGTACAGTCACCAATGGGAGCAAAGAGGCCACCTTGTTAACAAGATGATCAGGTTTTTTATAGACTTATCATGGGCTAGTTTCTGTATTTCATGCGCATTTTAAGTAGCAGAGACAAAGAAAAGTAAAAGCAAATTCAAGTGCCTGTGTGTCTCGCCCTGATTCGAGTTTCCAGCTTTCAGATTGGTGGCTCCATCCCCAGCTCCTGCTCAAAGCAATGCCAAGACACTAAACCGCAAATTGCTTCCGATCTGTAAGTTACTTTGGACTAAAGCTTTTGTCAATGCTGTCCGGCCTAAGTGAGCGCACAAATTGGAAGCATTACATTACCCTACATTGTAGCAAACCAAAGTAATGTTCAAGTGTGTACAGTACAGATCAACTGTTCTGTGCTCTTCATTTAGTGCATCTTCCTCAAGAGGAAATCAACCCTGGATAAGAAAGACCTTTAATTACATACTGGGAGCTTTTTATAGATGGCAAAACAGCTGCTGGCATCACAGGTTGGGGTGAGACTAAAAGTATTAATTTTTCTGCTTATTTACTGTATTCCAAAAGTAAGGCCGAACTATGAACTACATATCTAAAACGCCCTTTTATTTTAAAAATGTGCTTATCATACTGACATATATTGATTTGTCTAGAATTTATAAGTGACTTGAAGCTGTCAAATGAGGTTGGACTGTCAAGACTGGCAACTCCCACTGCGCTCCGATTAGGTCGCTCAGGTACAGTGCATTACGTCAATACTGCAACCATAAACGAATGAAATAAATAAAAATGGACGTTGTCAAGAACCAAAGACACATCATGCTTTACTGAAGAAGAATTAAGTCCCCAATCATTTTTTACAGTGGTAATAAACCAAGGGAGAAGTACACTCATTTTCCCATTTACTTATTTTTAAAACCACTGCAGTCGCCCCCTGCTGGTCCTAAAAAAGAATACATGTAAAGGGTCATTCCACATTGGCCTCGCCTTTCAGGGCTTGAGGTTGCTGCCCCCCCTTGGGTAGTCTACATTTAAATCTGTCAAATTAACAAAGCCCAGTGCACAGTGAAGTAAAGCTCACTGTGAACAATTAAAAAAAGTAAAAAAAGTGAAAAAGACAAACGACCCAACAGGTGCCAGCAGAATCCTTGCTTTAAAACGGTCATCAAAAAGAGACTGATGTGCTCCGAGTTCGGCCTCTCAGGAAGCAATTAAACCCACACTGTGTCCTGCCCTCTACAAGCAGCCCCAGTCAGATGGATGGATTTTGGTTATGAATGGTGAGATATGCTCACTCAAGAAGGAGGTGGGATTTATAGGAAAGTCTGGCCCCCTAATCCCCTTGCCCATCCAAAGTTAGCCACCCATGATGAAAAGTCTGAATCGGCTCGCGCATTGCCGCCCCTCCACCCGCGGGGACAATTAATTAGTGATGCGAAAGGGAAGGATTAATCGATATGCTGTCAGGCTCCCGCCAGCTGAGGAGAGAGACCCTGCCAAACCCACCAGGACCCGATCTCATTACTGACGGCGGCCCACGCTCCCCTTTGCGAGGCAGCTGCATTCATCAAAGCAATGCCTCCCTTTCTCCCTCAATTGTTCTCCACGCTCCATCCCTCCGTCCCTCCCTGCATGTTTGGCTTTTACCCCACTGACAAGATGAAGGAGGGTAGGCAGGAGAAGTGACACCCATTTAAGAAAGGAAAGGTGGTGGTGGGGGGTGGGGCGGGAGTTATAAATAAGGAAATAGCAAAATGGCTATGTGTGGGGCTGCCCTTGTAAATTGTCTGCATGCATTAAAGTGTGCTAAGGTTAATCATACATGTCTTGTAAGAGAATGTGAAGGTGTCCTTGCAAATGTGTCTGTGTGCAACTCTGGCAGCTCGCTGGAACCTGAGAGCGGCTCGTGACTCTGTGCACTACTGACAGCTAGTTAGGAGTAAAGGGGTAATGTGTGCGTGCATGTGTGTGTGTGTGTGTGTGTGTTACCGGGGGCGGGGAGTAGAGGATAAAAGCCTCAGCCTCTCTCTGACAGTTTTATCCGCATCACCATCTGCCTTTATCTGACGCCAGCATCTCTCGGCTCCCCACTGCACCCTCACAAAGCTCTCCATCCACCCTGCACTCCTCGCCACTCATCTTATCCCAGGCTGCCGTCGCACGTCAGATCACATATTTCAACCCGTAATTAAACAGTTGTCGGTTTAAACCCTCGACAGATAACCTGTGGCTGTCAGGAAATGAAAATAAAAAGCAGCGTGGCGGTGTTTCCCGCAAAAAAAAAAAAAAAAAAAAAAAGAGTGCTCCTCTCATTAGCCAGCAGAGAGAGGAACAGAGATCAGCTAATGAAGTCAGATGCTGCACTTCACATTTTCACTGTGGGGATGCTGACCACATAACGCCTGTGTGCAGAAATCTCTCTCAATTTTTCTCGCGATCAGCATTCGTCACATGCTAGGAGAGGGGTAAGGGTAGGGTCAAGAGGAGAAAATATAGCCATGTCCCCTTTGCTACACCCCTCTCCTGCCTCTCTGCCTCCCCCTGCTCAAACTAGACAGTTGTGGTGAGGGATGGCTCCCTTACGGGTAATCAGAGGCAGCCCTTATTTAATGCTATGAGCCGGGGCCGGACAGCCAGTGATGGAGGTACTCGGGGAGGCCCGCCGTGCACTGTGCACCGGCCCATAACTGCAGATGAGACACTTCCCGGCGAGCAGTTAGCGCGACAACTTGCCTGCTGTAAATGTAATGACTGTCGAACGTGAGCGGTGCCTGTGAGAACAGCAATAAATACAAACAGACACCTCTAAAGAAATGCACTAAAAAGATACAGCGAGTCCTAGTTTGAAAGGTGCATCGAAACTGCTACAACTTTGCTCAGCCATCTGTCAGGCCATTTAGAAAGTTTATGAGTAGCTCATGAAGAGAATGGCTCTGATATCTGCTCCTTTCTTCATTAATGAGTCATCACTCTGTGCATAACAAACAACCCCAATTTTCTTCTTTGTTTTTTTGTTGGCGCCTTTATTGCTTTGAGTGAGAACAGCAAACATAAAAGACTTAAATTCATTTGAAGAGTCTTAAGCAAGGAAAATTACTACTGCTATGATTAAATAACCCGCATGCTAATTTCCATTAACACCTGATGACTCATAAAGCTGAAGGCCCCTCTAGAAAAACTATTTCCTCTATATTGTAGTCAACAAACACTTTTGGATGAGGGAAAAGCAAGAATCCGACATGCTTTCCCCAACTTAGTTTACCTCAGTAGCTTTGTTCACCACACTGGGTGGTGGTGGTGGTGGTGGGAAACTGCCTGCAGTGCTGTCACCTGAGCCAGGCAGCAAAAACAGCAGAGCATGAAGCCGGAGAAAGACGAGGAGTTCCAGCCAGACTCGAATGAAAGGAAACACTCTTCGCATGCCCAGTTTTCAAATTGCAAATGTTTGAGTACAGGAAAAAAAAAATGGACAAACTCAGACTATCAAGTCAGCAAAAAACAAAACAGAAAAAAAACTGTACTTTTGTTTGCACTGATGTATGACTGCAGGAAAACACGCCAGACTACCACTGCAGCTTTCACACTACAGCACAAGCAGCAGTAGAGAAATATTCACATCCTCAAACCACACTGTTAGTATTCCACTGCAAGTGAAGGTCCTGCATTCAAAGCCAAGCTTAAATAAAAGTATAAACAAATCAGAATTTCTATAAACTTATTTATTATTGATTCATTAATGGAAGCAGCATTTTAAAGTTGTCAAGGAAAGGCTGCCTTTATACAGCTAATTGGTCCAACTGATTAAAATGAATACTCCTTTTAAATTGATGTTATTTATGTTAGATTTTGACATAAGGACATAAAGGATAAGAGGAGTAGTTCTATAAAGTTACAATGAATAGAAATACTCAAGTAAAGTACAAGAACCTCAACATTGTACAATATTTGAGTAATTGAGTTAGTTACATTCCAGGGAGGGCGGGACCAGTTTGGATCCTTACTACAATGAGATTTTGGTGTAGCAAGGTTTTTCAACTTGCTATCAGCACAAAAAATATCAGCACATTCACTATGTTGTGCCATAAAGTAAACGAACACATCATTTGAAAATTCCAACTGATACGGATGGCCCTCTTATTTTTGATAATAATAGTAATTTGTGTGGACCGGCAATTCAGTCAGAAAAAAAAAAGTTGTTTGCTTCAAATGTCTTTAAAAAATATAAATTGTAGCCTTTTTCTTTTGGGTTCCAAGGTCTTGCAAGGACATCTGCCTTTTCCAGCAGCCACAGATGGGAGATTTAGCTATCAGCCCACTTCCATATCTGTCTGTAGCCTTCATTCCCTGAATCTCACACCCCAGGCCCTGATGGTGGAAATGTCATGAAGATTGGCAAGAATGATGTCCTTCCCTCCCAAATGACCATTTTTACTTCTGATGATCTAACATCCTGCCAAAAACACTGTGGAGACTTGGAGACAGCATATCGACTAAATGAAAGAAAACAGAAATGCTCACTCAAGTAATAAAAGTTGGTTATGTTCTTGTCAAGACATGTTGTGAATGGTGAAAGCAAAGGGTATCTCCAGTGCTATGGAGAATGGATTCTGACTGCTTTATAAATGACTTCTGTGGCTTTTTTAAGTGGACTGAATTAGCTCAGGTCTCATCTCTTGACCAAAATGCTTTGGACCTCGGTAACAACGTTCACAAGACAACAGACTAAAACTGCTTCCAGCCTCAACTGCTAACAGATTTAATCTTGATCGAGGAGTCTGTTGTGAAAAAAAAAGATCAAGACACATCCAACACCAGAGATTGTTGGGAAAGTCAGCTACTCTGATGACTGTACCCTTCATTTCCAGTATCTTACACCTCAGGCCATAATGGTGGAAATCTCATGAATATTGGCAGATATTATTTCTTGCCCTCTAAAATTACCATTTTTTTTTTTCTTCAATCGAATATGTTGCCATGGAGACTTGGGAAAATGCTTTCTACTAATTGGTAGAACAGAAATGCTTGCTGAAGTAATACAAGTTGCAGATGTTCCTATTTAATTCATGTTGTGACTGGAAAACCAAATGGTATATTCAAGGTTGTAATAATACAAATCTCAACTACTTCCAAGGGTCTTCTCATCTTCTTTAAGCAATGGAATTTGCTTAAGTGTCATTCCTTGACCAAAGTACCTTAGCACTATATTCTACCTAATGACCAAGATTTAAGAGTTCTTATTTCACGCACCCAAAGACACAAATTACAAATGGACAAATGTACTTCTCAGGTGGGAACTGATGTCTCCTGGAAAGTCACACCATTTGCACCAAACACTGGAGACTATCCTTTAATTGAGATGGGCTTACAATCTTTACAACTTTCTTGATTAAAGTCCTGTACATGGTGAGCAAGTTCTATTTGCTGAAAATGTTCTTGGGATTTAGTTGAAAGACATGGGAATTGTTATTTAAAGTGACTTTAAAAGAAGAATATGTTGATTGAACTTTGCAGCAATGGCCCATAGTGGTGATACAGACTTTTAATAACAACAAGCCACAATTTAAATGCTACAAATACAGTTGCTTATTCAAACCACTACCTACACGGGGGGTTACAATTGAGCTACCAACATGTTCATCTGTACACAATAAAAGGAGGACTAGACTAAGTGAGTATTCTTGACTATGTTTTACCATTCATCCAAGAAGCTTAATTAGCTCTACTGACTCTCAGGGAGTTCTGTGGTATTTAACTGCACTGGGTGATTAAATGCAGAGAAACTCTGCACCAGTCGGTAGAACTGATGAAGATGAGGAGCAACCGTTCTTCAAGACTTGATAACAAATCCAGCTGCTTTCAGTTTACTACTGCTTAATATTCTCTGACCTGGATGGCAGAGAACCTTGATAGACACATGAGCAATACTGCACTGCAACAGCAATATGCACAGTCATGTTTGGTCTGCTCAGCGATGATTCATTCCTATGGCATTTTCCAGATAATGAATTTCGAAGCTTTTTCATCTAGAACTCTCAAAATGTCAAGTAGAAAGTTTGCAGCACTTTCAGACATACCCACAGTAAATAATTAGTGTAAGAAACAAGGTCTTGTGAGGATATGCTGCGTCCTTTTTTAAAGCAGCCAAAGTCAGCAGATTCAGTCTAAACACTTTATCCCGCCACCTCGGCTTTACATCTCCTACCCCCAGGGCCTGATGACAGCATGTCAAGAAGATGTAGTGAGTGATGTCTTGCCCTCTGTCAGGTAAATGGACAGAAATGGAGGGGTGGGGTGGGGTGGCATGAAAGAGGTAGAGTGCAGGTAAGACACGAAGAGTATATAAAAAGACTGGTGGTTCGTGAGAGATAAGGGATCATGCCCGGTTATTATCAGCTGTGCCTGCCAGTGCCTGTGTTTCTAGCTAGAGAGACAGCAGTCAGTGATGTGTCATTTTCTGTAATGACAGGAAACATTTGTGATCGGAGCCCGTGGGCCCCTGACTCAATGATACAGGCTTAGAAAGGCCATTTACTTAACACTAATCAATTGCTTCATGGGAGGATGTCTGCTCTCCAACTGCAGAAAGCAAACAATACATTTTCTTGGGACTGTGAATGTGCACCTTAAAACATGTCAGTCAGGATTAGAACCTCTGAATCCTATTAGAGTCCCCAAAACAAGCTAACCTGGAATGAAAAGTGAAATGCTATTTATGAACCTCCAGCCAAAGCAAACGAAAAAGGCCTCAGGTATTGGACCTAAGGGCCACCATCACTGCTTGAACGTGAAACTATTTTGTAGCTTGATTGGGTCTGTGAGGCCCCCATCAGGTGGGATGATATGGGGCCATGGCTCCTGGGTTCTCAGGTCTAATTTGCCTGTACTTCTCCCCTCAAAGAGAGATGGGCATAATTAACGGGACCCAAACACCCACCACGGGCTGAACAGAGTCATTTAGGGGAGCGACTCGGGAGCAGCGGCAGCAAATGAAATGTAATTGCAGTGGGAGCAGAGGAGCCTGGCTGGTGTGTCGGAGGCACTGATGTGTGTGTGAGAGGGAGATCGGAGAGAATGAATGGGCCAGACGTGAGGGAATGAGGGAGCAAATGAAAGACACAGAAGTCAGATGGAGAATGTGCAGTTGAAGGGAGAGCAAGCAAAAATAATGACTGATGAGTGATCGTGGGGGACAGGCGGGGATAAACACTGAGGTTAGAATAAAAAAATAATGCACAAATTCACCCAAACCTCAACAAAAAGTTTGATCTAGGGTTTCACTTGCTAGCCCCTGGTGGCATCTAGCCATACACAAAGTTTCGGTTACAGTTCCCAGGTTCTGAAATATTTGCATCAACAAATACAATGGAAGCAAATAGAATTTTGTTGGTGGTGATCATAGCATTGAAGTTCCTTCAAAAATTCCTCTCATCTTGGAAACAAGCTCTTGATACTTTGGATAGACCACATAACACAATGGCAATGGTTTTGATGGGAACTTTATCTTTAGATTAAAAGTGGTTGTCATCTCAATGAGATCTTTTGATTACTCTCAGTAATTGGGGCAGTATTTCTGGAAAGAGATATTGCGATTGAATTTTTAAAATTCCTTCTTTCATCGCCTTAAGCACAGCAAGGAAATTACAAGAAAACCATGGGCAATCACCTGGGCAAGATTGAGACATACCACCAGTTCTTTCTGTAAGGTGGAGGAGACCAAACCTTAGCTCTCATTATTGTAATCTATACTTTTACGTTATATAGCATGAAATTGAACCACATGTGATGCTGTCTGTACAACCTGATATGAAAAAAACAATAACAGAAAAACTGACAAAATACCAGAAAGTGACCCTTTAAAGATGCTGCATTGCAACCCTTGTATGCTTTGTTCTGTCCATTAGCAACTGCAATCTCTCAACCTTACAGTTATTATCATTATTCATCACTGATGTTAAGAGCATTCAAATTGGCCTTGACCTACTTGGTGTATCCACTAGCACTAACTCCCCCTCGCCCTCCTTTCCATTTCACCTACACCTCTTTCCCATCATCCCTTCCTCTGTTCCTCTCAGTTTACTGATCACTGGATGAGAAGTGACCTGGGGTCAACTATGTTCCTGTCGCTTCCAGGCACGGCCAGCCCAAACAAATTGGGGTCACCAGAATGTTGGAGTGGTGTGATCACACACACACACACACACACACACACACACCTATACAAGAGGACCAGGCTAACAGGGGACTGTCGCTTAGCACCTAC
>JAOWBC010000935.1:2980916-2999923 GCA_028566105.1 Hypoplectrus providencianus | reverse complement strand
ATTGAAATACGGCAGTAAACAGAAAGGAAAAAGAGAAAAAGACGGTCTAAAGAGAGGTGCATACTGTACACATGGGCGCTGTGAAACACTGACATGTGCTGCATAGAGAAATAATAACAGACCTGTGCACAATAACAGCCTTATTCCCTTACAGAGTCATTAAGCGGTGCTGTTCTGAAAAGGTCACGCTGTTTTGTTCGCGCTAGATCTGTGGGAATACACGTTTGTTGGTGTGCGTTTTCAGGGGTCGAAAGCATGTGTGTGCACTTTATGTTAATGTTTAATAGCCACGGACCAATTAGTGTTAACACCATCCTAATTACGCCGGAGTGGCCTTCACTGTACGTAAACAAACACAGGCTGAAGCTGGTGTTAGCCTTCATCCTTCAGCCTCATTTATATATATTTCTACATAATCCATATTTTACATGTTAATATAGATTTGATCATTTCAAACAGAGTAACTCTCTTTGCCACTATACTTCCATATATCTGTTATGTTGATACAAACATTATAAGGTGAACTGTGGATCGTTGGACAATGGAATTTCGGTATTAGGTTGTATGGAATACTTGGTCGTATTGTAGTGGATGCAAAGCTATAACTAACTTTCTGAGCTCTAGCATTGGAGTTCTGCCAATGTTTTAAGGTTGTGGTAACATTAATAAGAGCTGTCACTGCTGAAATAGTTAAACATTTACAATACATGTAGTTTTGTAGAGTAAAACCTTGTTGTTTCGTAACCTTGCCTGCTTGCCAGAACTATCTACTCAGGCTAGCTCATAGCTTTGAATAAACTTAACTATTGGCTACAAAACCCAAACTATTCAATAATATTGTGTATGATTATACACACAATAAATCTACAATGCCCTTTAAAAAATGTATGTTTCTCCTAAATCTACAATTAACAGTATTATGTCTATTTCTTTGTCCTCTAACTTTAGTTGCTTTCTATATAACACAACACACGGATGTCTTGACATAACGTTTGCATCGTTGACATAAGAATGTTTCAACTAAAAATGTGGCAAATTAAAATTTGTACCTTTACACAATATATCCACTAGGGGGCTGCTCAGAGTCAAACTTTTCTGTCAACCAACCAACCAACCAACCAGGTGGCGGTGTAGGATGGGCGTCATTTTTTTTACTTCTTGAGAAAAAAGAAGAAGCAGTTTAAATAAATAATGTTATTTTCACTCACATCTCCTCAAAAAGCCATGTTCTAAATCCCCTACATCTCGCCTAAATTATTGGCAAATCTGCCCTCATTACGTCCTGTGATAAAGCAGCTTCGTCCTTATCCATGAAATTGCAAAAGTTGATTTTGAAATAAAATGGTTTTCTTTCACAGAAACCAACCAACAACACTCATAGGAATGGAAAAACTGGCCAAATTACTGTTAAAAAAGCTTCCCTGCTCTTCTCCCCACTGGATAAAATTAGCCTCCACTGACTTCACCTCTCTAGCTTGTTATACATGGATGTAATGGCCTCTCTGTAAAACCACTTGTCAGAAATAGAGTGAGCGAACCAACACCTTGCACGATCCCTTTGTCCGAGCCAACATCAACTTCCACTTTAGCTTAACTTGGAGCCTAACATGTAATAGACCCCTGCAGCCCACTTGACCGGAGGTTGGAGCAACATTCTAAATGGTTCTTTAATGAAATGAGCTGAGTGCACTGTAGGGCTCAGATAACTTGCTATTGTGGTACTGGAGGTGTAGGAGTGGTTGAAAGAACAATGTGAACAGCGAAGGGAATAATGACCCTCATCTTGAATGAGAAGAAAGGGCGGCTATAATGGATGTTGGTGGATGGATGTTGAGGGAGTTGGTGGAGTGAGTGATTGAAGGCAACAAAAAGAGGCTGAAAGAGACCGAGAGACGCGAGGGGGATCAATGGGAAGCCTCATCCGAGGAGTAAGAGCGCAGATCCACTCTGTTTCATTCCCCAGGACTGTATTCCTCAGGCTCCAGGGTACACCACATCAAAGGCGGAGGCGGATGAAGCGGGGAGATGAAAGAACGACATAGTCTGTAGTGGATGTGTGAGGTGCATGCATTAAATATTGCGTGCATGTGTGTTGAATGTGTTTCGACACGCACATATGATGAGCTGGCGCAGGTCAGTCCACAAAGGATTTGGGGATCTTGTGAAGCTTTGGCTGTTGTTGACACATGAAAGCTGCTGGGTGGGATTCGGCATTACAAGACTGCGTATCCTTTTCTGCCCACATTGAAGGTCCATTATCTATTCACTCAGCTATCAGGAGCTCGCATCCATAAAGATTAGCCTTAGCAGAAAAATAGAACAAATATAGCCTAAGCCTGTGTCTTTGAAGACTGAAGGTGGTCCAGACCCCCTCTGATCTCTTGAGATTTAAAGTCAAAATCGGCCACACGCTGCTGTGGATGGTGCTAAACTGAATACGGTAAAGAATGGGTTAGACCCAGCAGATAGAGCCAATTGCAAAAATACCCACAAGCCAGCTCTCTGAGGACCCCGGGCAGTCATCTGAAATGTCACTGGTGCTTCTGTTCTCTGATGTCGAATCAGTGTTGAAGTGCCTGAATAAAGCAGAGACAGTCGATTGTATTCTTTTCGTCTCTCCTCCCTCGTCTCACCGGGGCCCGGGGGGACTCCTGGACAGGGGCGGCTGTCTGAGTACGCCTGTCACAGAGCTGATATTTCACATGCCGGGTGGGGGTTGGTGGTGGTGGGGGGTGGCTGGCAAGGGATGGGAGATACTAAATAAATGACTGTCTGTACTTTGCTGAGAGCCCTTCAATGGAAAACAAATCAAGCCGAACCAATAATGTGACGAGACAAAACCCAAACACGAGAGAGAAAAGGGGAAACAGAAAAGAAGATTTGCTGTGCCGTGTCTGGAACCACAACATTTAGCCAGAGGCGCCTCACTTACTCCTTCTCTCTTTCTCTAACTGCCTGCCACCCTTTCTCTCATTCTCTTTCTTTATCTTTAACCCTCCCTTTGTCCCTCCATCCCCTCTCTTTCTCTGCAGGTTGGCAGTCAGACACAACAGGCTGTGGCCGTTACATAACAATCCATTTGTTGGCTGGTGCTGAGAGACTTCTTGGCGGCTGATGCACAAGCAGCAAATAAGGCCCTTAACGGGGTGGTGGGGGTGGGGGGGGGATAAGAATTCACAGACGCTTGTGCACACAAACAAACAAACAAACACAGACTGTAAGAGGATGGAAAACAAACACTGGGGTTACTGCTGGAGGCCTCGCGCTCTTCTTCGCTGGTGCGTCATGTAAGCCGAGGAGCCAACTGGACTCTCGAGCAATCTGCTGGGTTTAATAATGTTTTGCTGGAGTCACTGACACTTATCCCAATGTGCTTAAATTTGAGTTGTATATAAACACTTCAGGCTGTTGCAAGTAGGTGCCGTTGCATATGCGGTGTTTTTTTTTTTATTTTTTTTTTTTTATTAACCATAGAGCTGGATTGAAGCCTTCATTTCCTGAATATTCAAGGGGCCTTTAGGCTAACGTGGTGGGGCAAATATGATATGTGCAGAGGGTTCATGTTTAAATTGATGTTTATTTCAGTTATTATTTTTACTTCTGTGATTTGCATCAGGAAAAAAAAGTGAATTGAAAGGGAAATGAAGAGAAGAGGGTGCTAGACAAATTAAGAAATTTTGTTTATTTTTTCAGCCCAATAGAACATGACACATATTTCTCTAGCTTTGAAACATATTTTTTATTTAAAATATCTATTCATACCATTTGTCATATAGAAACTATAAAAAACTTTCTGACAGTCCCTGAATGGATCATTGGTGATGATCGCTCCCATTTGAAAAATGAACCAAAGCAAAGCTTAAAATTCTGACATTCCTTATATTAAATGTGTCTTTTAAAGCTACCAGAAATAAGCCATTTAGAAAAACTATATTCCATTAAAAACATTAACTTCAATTAAGTCATCAGAAAAATTACGAACTTCAATTAAGTCATCAGAAAAATAACTTTCTTTTTCTTTGTTTTTTGTTTTTTTTACATTTTTTTTTCATGATTTATGTCATTCAAGTTGTTTTTCTGCCCAAAAGACATTTTTGAGTTGTCCAAAACTTCGAGCCATGGTTGTGCTGGTTCCATAGCGCTGCAGGACTTTGCCTATAGATTGCAGCAAAAATCGATGGCCACAGTGAGTGAAAAGTAAGGCTTTAAGAGAGCCTTGAAATTGGTTGGGCTTCAGAAACTTGCAGCATCTAAATACGACATATAGAGCCTACAGAATGCAGCAATACTGTTCGCTGTAATGTGACTGAACAAGCATGTTGCAGATGTGGTTGAACTCCATGCTGCATACCAATAAGGTCATACTTGATGTCTAGCTGTCCCTCCAACTTTAAAAGTTGCAGTTTACATTATGGAAGCATACAGAAAAGGTTGGCCGTGACTAAAAATAGACCTTTTTATGTGGTAATGGTATGTACAAGTCCTTGTTCATTACTTTAACTGCAATAACCCAAATGCATCTTCACATATACGTCTCCACCCTCTTGTTTCCCTCTCACTGATTTTTGTGTACTTTTCCTCACATGCTCGAGGCGGTATAACCTTCAAACTGCGGCGTTTACATGTAATTTCCTCTGCTCGCAGCCCGGAGGGGTGCTTAAACCTAAGAGGTGTTGATGAATACAAAGACTCTGCATGGAACAGTGGGGGAGAAAAAACACAGGAAAGTGTTTGGCTCGCGGCGATTTCAGAGCCTGTTGAGAATGTTTGGACAATGCATGGCAGCACTGGTGAGATGGGCTGTGGCTGTTACAAAGCCATTTGCAATTCCTAAATGTCACATTGCTGTAATTCTGCAAAGGAAGAATTAATTCAATGCTGAAAAAGACAAGCTGGGCCTGTCCGGTGGAAAGACATTTGATCTCATAGCAGGCTCATTCAAGTGCCTTAAATTCCAAAGGACTGCTCTCTCCAAGTGAAATCAGACAGGTTATAGAAATGAATTGGAATCAAGATGGTTGAAAGAGATGCTTGGAGGCAAATAAAGCCCACATCTTATTTCATCTCGTCTTATTAGCAGCGGCGAGGAGATAACGGCACACTCGTCGCCAAACAGAGGCAAAAATGTGATTTGATGCAACCAGGCAACCATTGCGGTGTCCGCGCACACTCCAGTGGCATCTCCAGCACCACAATAACTCCACTACCTCAAACAACCCAAACTCATTTCCCCAGCTCATGCTTTAAGTGCGCGCGCTGTGGCTAATGAGGGAAATTAGACAAACAACGAGCACGGTTCACCCTGGATTTGAGTCAACACGTCTCAGACAACAGCCCGTCAGGAGGGGCCCTCGCGATAGTGAGGAAATATAATGTTTCAGCCAGTTTCTCGCTGGTAAACAAACAGCAAACATTTTCTCTGTAATTAGCAGAGCGACGCTGCCAAAGCATGGACAGGCACTGGTGATTACAGTCATCACAGAGTCTCCAGGATGTACGACATATAAGCTTTCACTGCAAATTTGTGCAATCGTGTAGGGAAGCTTCTGCATCCTACTATCATTTTGATAGGTCTTTTATTTTTTTTCTGTGGTTGCTTCCTGTCTCTGCTGGCCAAGGTGATAGAACAAGTTTTTGGTTGCGTGAGCACAGATGGAAACACCTGATGTACATGACATCCAATTGTCTGGCTAAATGCATTTAAAATGGGTGTAAAAAGGGACCTAGTTTAGCTCTAATTTAGAGCTACATGCCTTCAGGCTCATCAAAAGAACACATCTCTGCACAGCGCATTGACTTTACAGGGTTTATTATATGTGATGCGAGCTCAAACCAATAATGTTTTTTTAAAGGATTTGCACAGACAGGCTGAATGCCCCTCTCGGCAGGACCAAAGGACGTGCCAACAACACTCGGAAAGAAGAAGAAGAAAAAAAAAACTAAGAGGATCATTTTCAAACAGGAGCTGATTTTGTACACAGAAAACTCCTGCAGTACTTCCCATCTTCCCTCCTTCTCTTCCCCTTTTTCCCTTTCCCTCCCCATCACTTTCAGTCAGCAGATTAAAAAAAGGGTTTCACGGATGTCAAGAAGTATTAGCTTCTTGTACGAGGCAGCGAGGATACAGGGATAGACCTCCTCATCTTGTGCTCTCTCTATCTCTCTCTCTCCCCTTCCCTTTCCTCCCCCCTGCATCGCTCTGAGTTGAGTGCATGTAGCTGTGTCGAGGCCCCCTACCTCTCACTCTGTGAAACTGCACTCATGCTTATTTAAAACAGATTTATTGAGGGAGGGTTCAGGAATCAAAAAGGCAGCTACGCAGTGGAGAGACACCGGGTGAGACTAATCATTCATAAAGCATAAAGAGTGTTGCTACATCTTTGGGAGAAAGTGCCCTCACTGGCAGTGGATTATTCAGCGTAACTGGGACTTTAATTTTGGAGAGACACATACATATTCTTCGAAAAATTGCAGATTAAAGTTAACTTCCATATTGATTACCTTCTCATTCCATTAAGTAGATATTGATTTGTAAATGTATTCCAGTATATTCCAATAAACATCTTATTATTCTTTTGAGCTCATTCAAAAATGAATTGAATTAATTTGGGCCAGGATAGGTCTTCAGGCTAAAAAGGCACAATGCAATACATGGTTGGTGCTAAATTGCATGTGCTAGCTCGAGTGGATCGTGAACTGAAGTGGTCAAAAAGTGAAATGAAAGCATCTCAGTGAGATAAACGGGGAGGGTACCTTAAGCTGATAAGACTGCCATCTTTTTCTGGATTAAATATAATAAGATTTTTTTTCTATATATATATATATATATATAATATCTTTAGCGTAGTTCAGTGGCTTATCTTTGCATTTACCTGCGTGCACCACTTTCCTCATGCTTTTGCACAGAAGACCCACAAATTTAGGCATCATTGTTTTTGCTACATCAACAATCAGTGTAGGACATACAGTAGAGGCTGGCTGCAGGGACATGTGGGGAAAAAGGTCTGGGTGACCTTGTCAGTAAAGGATGAGGGGGCAGAGAAAGAATGGGCTGGTGTCAGCCATGATGCAGGCATGTCAGTAGCGGGTTCAGATGGAAAATGAGGGAAGCGTTTTCTCCCAATTTCCTCCCACAGCTGTTGCTGCCAGCAGGCAACGACAGAAGGAGAGCGGGAAAAAGACAGAGATGCAAAGGATAAAACAGCAAAAAGGAAGGGAGATGATGAGGGAAAGAAGGGATGAAAGATTGCTGGCCCTAACCTTTGCCTCAGCCTATTACTTCTATCCCCTGCCCTTCAACTGCTGCTGCTACATTCTCTCTTTGTTGTCTCTTTCGTAAACCTTCCTCAGTCTCTGCCCTCATTTTCTCCCCCGTCTCTCTGCAGAAGTCACACAGTCCGGCAGGCTCGTCCAAGGTATGTGAAGGAGGCCTCGCTGTTTCTAATGAGATACCCTCTGTGAGATTTCAAACATCCTCCGCGTCCCTCGCCTTCAGCAACGGCAGCACAAAGTGGTGGACAGAGAGGTTAGAGTCAGGAGGGGAAGGATGGAAGGATTAGGAGGAAGGGATAGGGGAGATCAAGCATGAGATAGAAAAAGGAGCAAGATGGAGGGAAAGGCAAATAGGTAGAGGGAGGCCAGACCTTTTATAACTTCAGCCAAGTCCAGACTTTTTTTTTTCCTTTTAACTGTATAACTGTTGGAATTCTGTCCATTTTTGACATATAGTGAAGACAACACCTTTAATATTCAGTGTGATAAACTTAACTTGTTCTGAAAAATTGGAGACAGGGGCAAAAAAAAAATACTGCGGAACTTGTGGATGGCTCAAAAAAACACCCCAAGTCTGAAAGGTACATCCTTGTAAGCCTAAGTTGTTGAGAAGCAAAGACTGACAAGGTTCAACACTTCATATAATGGGCAAGTCAGAAAACCAATATTGGATGTCCATAACCTTTAACCCCCAAGGAGGCACAGCGGTGTTGTTGGAAGGAACTGTTCAAAAGCCAGATATCAACAACACACAGAAACGCCGCCCACTTCTCTGGGCTCAAGCTAATCCAAGACGCACTGACTAATCCTGGATGTTCTCCTGACTAAAAAGCCAAAAAGAAGCATTCAGATTATTACCAAGTTCCAACGCCAACATCTGGGACGGTATGGGGATGTGTTAGCGCCTGTGGCATCATGGGTAACTGTCACATCTGTGATGGCACCATTAATGCTGAAAGGTACTTAAAGGTTTTAAAGAAACATTAGCCAAGATATCCAAATAGCTTCTGCAGGTACTAGACTGGACCACCTGCTGTTGCTCAACTGCCATTGTTACTAAAGTAAGAATGGCAAACAATTACACCAACACAAAACATCAGCAATTAGTGTCCTCAGTCTCCAAAACGCTTACTGAGGTATTGTAACAGAGTGGTAAACATGGTTCTGTTCCAACTTTTTGGGAATGTGTCACAGGCATCAAATCCAAGTATATGTAGAAAAAATATAACAGTATTTCAGTTTAAACATCAAATATATTGTTTTTGTATTGTTTTCATCTGAATTCTGTGTATGTCTAAAAGGATTAGCAAATATCACACTCTGTTTTATTCATATAGAGTCCCAATGCTTTTGAATCAGGGTTGTGGAAAGGTGACAGCAGCATCTAAATGAAAGACTTAAAACCACACGGACAAGACAGGAATAAAACAGTCCTCAGAGCCAAAAGCCAGTCAGCCATCTGCAGTGTTAAAGATCTGAGGCTCCACTCTGGCTCGGAGTGGGTTCACAAGTACAGGATATAACTTGAGGGCACGACCTAATTGCGCTTGAAAAATTGATCAATGAAATCTTAAAACTAATCCTCCAACAGGCAGACAGTGAAGAGCCGCCATAACTGAGGCTGTCTGCTCCAAGAGAAAGAGGACAGAGAGAATAAACGAAAGAATACCTGAAGATTTGTGATTAAAATGCAACGCTTATGCTCATGGTTGCACTAAATTCAACCCCGGCAATCCAATCTGTGCACTGAAATGTAACTTTTCTTAAAGCAGAAAACATCTGACAACAGGGCGAAACAATTTCACTTGATGTTCCAGAGTAAACTAACTTGTTGCGGGAGTTCAGAGTGAAGTAATCTACTTCATTTTACCTTATTTGCTGAAAATGTCCAAAACAAACACAGTGAAAATGCATCTTCATTCCCTTGGAAAAACAAACCAGATTTATAAAGATGTCTCATGTATTTTGAAATCCCCCGGATTAAGCTGTTTATCATGAAAGTCTGAATTTGTGTGCAATATCAGGTGGCTTACAGCGTTAAATAAAACAGTGTTTAATTATATGATCCGTGTGATCGTACACAAACTGTGCGAGAGTGTGATTGAGTGGGATAGGGAATAATGGAGCTGCTCGCACAAGCAAATAGAGAAAAAAAAGCCTCTTCTCTAGAGAGGAGTGGAGAGAAAGAGAGGGGAGACATTAACGAGAGGGATGAGAGGAGTGCTCTAATCAGGGGCTACAGTGAGCAGAGGGTTAGTGTGTGTGTGTGTATGTGTGTGTGTGCCGCCTCATTCGCCCCTCGGTCAGCCGCCGCCACATGGTGTTGGTAACACAGCAAAAACCGCTCGCCATCGTGCCCGTCTTCTTAACCGAATGCTTGACTTTGAAATCCTCCCACAATATGTGTGTGCGCCATCGCCTCCCCAGTCTCCCCCGTTTCCTTTCCGTGCTGCTTGTTAGCTTCGGACAACTGCTGTGCAGCTCAGTCTGATCACTGGTGTGCTAGCGTCGTGGCTGCCAGGCAAATGGAGGGGGGGGCTGAAAGGATCCTTTGCTGGTTGTGTACAGATGCCAGGCTGGTTAGGATGGAGTGGTGGAAGGAGGGGTCCTATCCTTCAGTCAAAAGTCTGCTTTTCTGGTATTTATGCCCCCTAAAATATCAGACCTTGACTATATTTACTTGTATCTATGTTAAAAAAAGATGTGTTTGTTTCTTAAACTACCGTTTAACCCTCTGATTCTGACAATCTAACCATGTAGTGCGGTGCCCAACCTTGACGGAATTGTTTAGATCCTTCCACTTAAAAATGTCTTCTTTTGAAATCTATATCTCATAAAATGTTTGACCTTGACTATATTTTACTTGTATCTGTGTAAATAAAGATTTGTTTGTTTGTAAAAAATTGTTTAACCCTCTGATTCTGACAATGTAACCAAGTAGTGTGGTGCCCAACCTTAACTGACTTGTTTAGATGGGTTTCACTATTAAAAACAGCAATTTTAACAAAAGGATGGGCTCCCTGCACTTAGAAATGTCTTTTTCTGAAATCTATGTCCTCTCAAATGTCTGACCTTGACTATTGTGTAGAGTTTGGCTATAAAGACGATTTTGTCTCCTATTGTGAGGAGTTAGTTCTCGAAATACTTCTTTTCTGTCCTGCTGTTGCTGTTATATCTGAAGTTATTGTGTTGTTGGACATGATCTATTTTATTTTGATGACATCAACCAAGGGGTATCCCTGTCTTTTAAACAGCAATCGTCACATATTTATAAAACCAATGGTCCCAACCTGATGAATTGGTGGAATGGGTGCTCAGATCCTTTACATTGAGTCAAAGTCACTCAAATGTCTGACTTTGACCATACCCACTTGTATCTGTGGAAATAGAGAACTTTTTGTGTCTAATAGTTTGAAGTTCTTTACAGAGGTACTATTTTTGATTGTAATGTCTGACTTTACCAACCTTAGCCAAGTAGTTTGGAACCTAACCTTAAATTAGGTTTGTTTTAGGGTAAAAAAATCTCATGTCTGACCTTGACTATACTCACATGTATCTTTGTAAAGTCTGTCATTAGAGATGTGTTTGTGTTCTATTAAAGGGTTAGAAGTACCATGCAGTTAATGACTCTACTTAAACCTCTATCAACTTAACTTAAATCAATGCTAACAGGCCATCTAGACCGACCTAATGTTGCTGCACAAAGTGGCAAAAGGGGGGGTTGAGTACAGAGCCACTGTGTCAACACAGAGACACAACAAAAGAAGGACGGCTCACGACTGTCCAAGGGCTAAAACAAACTGGGTTTCTTCTTATTAGCTGTTATTGCCGTGCGTAATATCAACACCCCCAATCCTCTAACAGGATAAAAATGTTTGTGAGGTGCAACATCAGCCTGTTTGTATCTCACCTGCAGCCTCTTGCAATAAATCCCCTTAATGCAATTTTAGAGCCTTACCCTTGACACGTCAGTGAGCTGGTCCCCGTGTTATTATGCAGGGATACATGCAGGAATGAGAGTGCATGGAAGGAGTGATTTACAGTTCGGGACCACAGTTTTGCAGTGACCTACTTTTGATTTGGCAGAGAGGGGGAGAGCTCTTTAATAAAAGCATCACTGCTCACACTTTCAGTTCCACTGGGTTTGTTGCAAGACACCCTCCTGCTTCTCGACAAGACTTCTGTCGTGTGACACTCCAGACGTGGAACGGGAGTTTTAATTCGAGAAGGTTGGAAGTCAAATATGAGAGGAAACAATTTCAAATACCTGAAGAAGTTTCATGAATACGCAAACATTGTTCTGAGGAGCTGCACAAGGACCCTTCATCTACTCTGCTTGTCATGTCCAAAATTAGTCCTTCTCAATTCATATCAATACTAGAATTATATTAAAGGGGTTAGTGTTTAAATATTCTATGTATAGTAGACAAAGTATTCCTGTAATTGTCTATGCTGAGACTTTAAGCAGGATTGACCAAATTTGCATTCATAGTATCGCCACATATGGCAGAGGCTTTCTATCACCTATTCCATTTAAAAAAAACAATTTCTAAACCTCTGCTTGTTTTGGTGAACTCTTAATTGCAGCAGGTAGTGTTAAAACCTGCTTGGGGAAAACACAAATATATCAATCTATTAGTTACTGTGACACATAAAAATTTTAATGATCACCTTCATGCCAATTTGTAATTGTTTTTGTTTGTTTGACTAATGAGTATAAATATTTGTTTTTTAAATATATTTTGTAGCTCTTGTGTGTGATTATTTTCATCTGTTAAACACGTTGAAAAAGATGTGATGGCACCTATTTTGATTTCTTAAGCTGGTATGGCTGACCTTGAGGTATTTGTCCTAAATGGGTACTTTGAGTACCCACAAGTCCCTTCTTTTTAACTTATTACACTAATAAATACAAGCTTCAGTCTTAAGGTGGAAAAAGTTCATGAACCCCATATGGTACAGTGGCAAAAACACATAGGAAACAAACAAAAATAATAGCACAACAACAAAGTTTCTGCCATGAGCTGGGAGCATGAAAAACTGACAAAGATAGAAGTGGAAAAGGATAAAAGAGGAGTGGGCCGTTCCTTTCTTAACAACAAACAGGAAACAAACAGCATGTGAATCAGAGGGTGACATGCACAATGAGATGGTGACAGAACGAGAGGGCTTTAATGAAAAGAGAAACGTCAAACAGAGTGAGTCAGAAGCTTCAATTTGCAAGCGCTGTGTGTGTATATAAGATAAATATAACATTTTATAAAGGTATAGCTTGCTCGATAGCCACCGCCATCAATCAGTCAGTCAATAAGTGAGTTACTCCCTCACTCTCTGTTTCATCCCGGCTCCCTCTCTGCCCCCCGGCCTCTCTAAATCAACCTCGCACCACACAGCCGTCCACACGACTTGACTTGCCGTTAGTGTTGCACTAATCAACCGCCGCCCATTAAAATCCATTTTCTCCCAAGCTGAGGCACACCAGTGACAGGAGGGGAGAGAGAGTGATGGAAATTGGCCTTAATAACCAGCACGCAGTGTTTGCTGTGTCCACGCCTCACCGTAATCAGATCGGAGGAGGAACAATGAATGAGGGACTAGCCTACATGGAGAAGCGCATGGAAAAAAACGCCACTGACCTTTACAAAATGGGGACGTTTGACTGGGAGAAAATGGTCTCCGTTGCAACTGAGCTCTAATCTGGAGGAGTGTCTGTGTATAAACTGCCTCAGAAATTTCCAAACCAATTTATAACGCTCAATTTCTGGGGACAGAGTGGCATGGTGAGTAATGTGTGACAAAATATTATTAAGGTCAAAGTAATAAATCACGTCAAGGTAAAAAATCACTTATTGTAGGTCACTAAACTATCACCTCACAGGAACTTTGGTCCTGGAAACCCTATTTTGTGTGAAGTAACAATTTCAATTGAATAATATATATATTATATGTACTATATAATAATACTATATTGATGTCATTAGAAATGGCTCTGTTAAATTCACTGCCAGGACTGGATTGGGAGTTCAAGCACTGAGGAACTGTTGCTGTTTACACCACTAGCCCTGAAGCTTTAGACCACTTGGAGGAAGAAGTTTTGAAAGGGAATGTATCTGGGTTCAGCAGTGACCCAACATGACACTGACAGAGGAAGCTAAGATGAGAGGGTGACCGATCAAGAGGCTTCTGACAAGAGTCATTGTTAGACCACCGTTTAGTTGATGGACAGAGCTATTGAAAATAAAAAAAAGTCAGCAGACAGACATTGAACCACATTTCTTTCTGTTGGACAAGTAATTAATATTAGCGTGCTTGTTATGTCTTGTGTTTAAGCACTTGTTTGGCAGTTAATAAAGCTGTCAACTTGTTCTTGGAACGCATTCATAGCAAAAACATCTTATGTCTGTTCATATTTGCAACAGTGTTTAAGGGAATTTAAGTCATACATGTTAGGCCAAATAGCAATTCAAAGTAATGTCACTTTGAAAAACTGAATTTATGATCCAATTTGATCCCCTTTAAAGCCCATTGAAAGGTCCAAGAGGACATTTAAACCACAATCCTAGAAGCGCCAGATGCTTGCATTACCTCCATATTTAGCACATGAAAAGCACTCTCTGAAACTTGGATCATCTCAGTCTACATAGAGCATTAAAAAAACACAGCATCCTCCTTCACTCACTGAGAGAACAGTGCAGTGACAGTGGCAGCCATTTTGTGCCTGTGTTTTCCCCCAAGCCTCAGAGCTGAGTGAATAAGGAGAGAGTTGGGACGGGAGCCAGGACAGCGTTTTGGCAGGAGTAGACGTACAGGCCAATGCATGACAAATGAGTGTGTCATGCATACTGTTGAGCCCGGGCAGAGACCTGCCCGGCTCATCCGTTTGGTGAACAAGGCACAAGTCAATTTGACTACAAAGACCCCCTTGCTGCTGCTTCACTCCCCTCCTCCTGGATCTGGGAAAGGAAGCATGGAGCTGTCTTGATTCGGCTCCAAGGAGGAGAGGAGGACTTAGGGGATGGAAGAAAGGGCATAAGGGGTGACAGGGAAATATGGGAGGAAGAGATGGGAAAAGTAGGCAGCGAGAGGTTGTGAGACATCCTGGCAGGGATGGAGAGAGACGAGCAGCAGGGGAAAATAAACAAAATGTGAATCAGGGAGAGACGTTCACAAGCAGAAGGAAAGTATGCAACCGTTTCGACAGATCGAATGGTACAGAATCGGAACTTTCAATTTGTTAGCTTAAGCCACCTTTTTTCCCTCAACTCTGGGTATGATTATGATTTCATGTTTTAGGAATACTCCTCGATAGGGGCCACAACTCCATCAGAACACATACAATATGCATACAGAGCAGAGCCCTTGTTCTCCCTGCAACAATAAATCATCCCCTCCTGACTGTTTTATGCTCAGTGAAGCACTGGCTTTGACGACAGTTCATTTCATGCCAATTGTTCCTTGCTTTTTCCTTTTCCTCCTCGCCCCCCAACGCCGCCACCCGCCCCCCCCGGTCACCCCCTTCATTCTCTTTTCACTCGACAAAGACAGACTCCTGCATGGGTCTGATTAAAAAGCTTGCTCTGACAAGAGGCAAGATGTTGGCTGCTACGGGAGGAAATCAATGGCACCAAATGGCTTCCTATATTATTGTAAGTGTGTTTAATTTTTAATTTGGTAAAACATGTTGTGCATAGAGAACTAACCTGCATGAGTGGGTGGTGCAAAGGCTAAAATAAGCCTCTCTGTTCGCATGACTTATCACAGATACTAAATCATGCGGTTAACCGTAGCTGAGCATGTGACTAGCATGAAGGAAATGCACTATCTTTGAAAAATGACAGCCAGGCAGCTCTCCATTTCAACATTTCAAGATCTGTCGCTCTCAGAATGGCGTACAAACACTCAGCATCTGACATAACAATATACGCTGGAATATGAAAAGCTCAACAGAAGATGGAAGATTATACATGTGGAGTAGCTCTCTCTGATGCTGTTAAATCACTGCGGTGCCCAACAGCTGTCCGCTCATGTTGTTAAATCAGTTCCTCTTTGTCTATGTGTGTTAGTTTGTGCTCGGATGCAGGCCGGATGCAACAGATGCTGATGTTCCTGTGATGGGCGCTGGCTGTAAATCTCCTCGGCAGACAGTGGACAGACAGCGATCCATTAACTGTGGTGACTGCTGGCTCTGATCAGCTGGCTGACCCCGGTCAAACTCTCCTCACGCTACCACTTCATTTTCTTTACTGCTTTAGTCATGAAGGTACAGCCCTGGAAGAGTGCAACCATCTTCAGAGCAATCCTATTTCTGAGGTGAGTGCTAGACATCCATCACTTTTCTATCTCACCAAACCAGATACACTTCTCTTCCTACTGATGTATCAATCAACCAGAGGTTTTTTTTTTAGTTTTGCTGGTCCGGTCAGGTGTATAAGCTTTAACCAGTTTGATTTTATGTCTTTTACCAAACTGGCATCCACTGGCTCTCTGTTTCATTATGTTCCAATTGTCAAGTCAAGTAGTCAAGTGGAACATTGTGGTATCATTTGGTATACCAGTCCAACCTGATGTGTGGCTCAATATTAAACAGGAATATTTTATACCTGTGTATCAATCGAAACATAATCTCCAACAACAATAAGTTGTGAAAATGAATACTTTTGTGTTTTGGGTAAATGCAATGTGAACATATCTATCATTCTCATGTTTTGCATTCAGTAGTTTATGGAGCAAAAACCAGCAGACAGTTAGCTTAGTTTAGCTTTTCCTGGGACAATTTGAAGAATCAACTGGAAATTAGTAAAACATAATGAAAATAAGTCTTGTTTTTTCCTATACTTAGCTATACCATTATTGAATGGACCAATGGAGCCATATCTTGGCCTGTGCAATGACGCTATACTCCAAACCAATAAAAGTCAAAGTCAATGCACATGGCCAAGAACTTGAAAAAAAGGATAATTTTCTAAACTTAATTTTAAAAATAAAAAAAGACTCAATAAATAAATAAAAATTATGAGAGATGTTGGAAGTTTGAGGTTTTCATGTTTACTCACAGTCAGGCTAACTAAAGCTAAGCTAGCTATGCTAAATTAGCTTTATATTTACCATATAGACATGAAAGCCTATTATTTTTCCCATCTTACTCTTGTTTCAAAATTTCAGATATCCGTTTAACCTACCACCAATCTACCGGCGTGAGTAATAAGTAGAGATATGCAGTGATACAGCAACAAAGATGGCAGAATAAAGACAGCCAGTGAGACATCGTGGATGTAAAATCTAAAGGTATAAGTGGCAACAGATAACCTGTTTCTAACACTGAGCTTAAATAATGAAACAAACTTCATTATTAAAGGACCAAGAAAGCAATAATTTAATACTTTGAAGTACACCAATGGGAGAGAAGAAAAAGATCTAATAGTATATTTGGATAGAGGGCTCATTTAGAGCTGTTAAGGAGCAGTTTAGCATTTTTATTACTTATTGTGCACTGAGTTCTTCAGAATTTGAGTGGGTAATTAAGGCAAATCCGTGGTGTCTCTGGAGGGGAGTCTGGGTTTTTAAGTTGATAAGATGACTTATTTGTCTTTAAAAATCTGTCTTGTGCAGCTTTTGTTGCCTCTTCTTTCCTTCTTCGTGTTGTCAGTTTTATTTTTTCTTTCCCCTTGATTTATCCCTGTCTTCAGATTTTACGCCCAAACAACCCAATTACCTTTCTCCTGTGTCATCGTCTCGATCAGCTCTCTCATCTAATCTGTGCTAATGCAGGTCATTGTCATTGCTGGGGGAGGATCGACTGTGTCAGGCAGCATAACAAAGCACGGATAATATGCTGCCAAATGAAATACCTGTAATTGTAATCCCAGCAGATGCGAGGCTTAATGTACCACTGCTACGAGAGATGTTGGCTGAGACACATTAGCTTGATGAGTCACTGTGTTGTCACATGACTGACCAATACCAGTGAGTACATTTATTCCACATTGTACTGCGCTTAAAGAATTGCACATTTTATGTACTGACTTCTGCTATAATATGCAGCCACAGCATTATTTTAAGAATTAATAATTCAGTAGTTTATGGTTCTTGAACTCTACATGCCATACACTTGTTCTTGCATGATGTAACTTTGGTGGGAGGGTACAATACGATATCCAGAAGAATCAGATTGATGGACTCATCACCAGCTTTGTCACATTTTGGTGAAACTGGATCTCATTTCTATATATTATATGTGTAAAGTAAAGCTAATCGTTAACTGCTGCTTCCTTTAGGGGAACATTATTCATGATACCATAACCACATGTGCTTTAGACTGTGAGAATGAGGAGGATTTTACTTCCTGGACAAGGGAGAGGACTAATGGGGACTTTGCCTATGCTGTGGAATGACGCAAGTGGACATTTTTGGGAGCAACAGCAACAGTGAAACCAAGGTTATGGAGATAATAAAATAAAAAAGAATAATAAAAAATAACTTCTGCCATTAGCTAGCTTGCTATGACGTGTGCATGTGCTCATGTGCTTGATGTTTGGTTAGCAGTTGCTTGCTAGTTTTTGAGCATATGTATTCAGAATCGAATTGAAGACTTACAGCTGTTTATATTAATGACAGAGGCGTAGAAGTGAATGAAACACGGAACAGGAATGCAGGAATGCTAAAACACCAAAAAGACAAATTCTGCAAAATGTATCATTAATTCACTTGAGTACTTCCCTAATGTGCCACTATATATTTGACTCAACTACATTTATCTGACAGCCATAGTCACATTACGGTTTAATGTCACACATAAAATTTGTTTATAAAGATATCTATAGATGAAACTAACCAATTTAAATTAGCTGTATTGACAATATTACTACATGCTATTTATCCAATAAATGAAACACTTTGAATGGAGCCATTTTGGGTAAAGTGAACTTTTGAGTACCATTTTCAGCTCAAATACTGAGATACACTAGAGAAGGAAGAGGGAGAATGAGGACATGAAGTTGGGTATGAGGTGAGGAATAAACAAAAGAGGAAAGATCCACACTAAGCTCTATTTTCATGAAACATCCAGCTGCATTACCCTTGTGTCCACGAAGCAGAAAAAAACCCTCCTCACCGCCTCCTTCCTCATCACACATTAAAAAGAAAATTTAGGTTTGAGGAGTGTACAGCTTATTGATGTCACATTAAAGGATTTCGGGGTAATGAAGTCCTTAAAGAACGGGCGAAGCATCCAGAGTCGCCCACAGGCTCCGTCATCTGAAACTGTCCTATCTAATTAATCAAAGGTTTCAGGATAGGGACCACCCTAAAGGTGGGTTAATTAAAAACACTTTTTTTTTCTGCAGGCTGTATTAAGTCTTTACTCACTAAAAAACCCCCAAAAAACCTCCTCGCATCGCCTCTGGCCCTTCAGAGACATAAAGTGAAAAAGCCAACTGCTAATTTAAAGCTATTCAAGGGTAAGCGGATTGCGGAGAGAGAGGCTTCGGGCTTAGTGTAGATTGCAGGGCAGTGTGTTTAATGCAAGAGAGATAGCAGGGTCATTTAAAGCACCACTGAAACCAGCAGCTCCACTCCCTAAAGCACCAAAACCTGTGTTCACATGTCTTCTCCGCACACTCATCTGTACTCCGCGGCTCCTTCTGTCCCCCGCTGTCTCTGCTCTTTCCTGCACTGATTTATTTTAGTCATGCATACTTTTCTTTTCTGATCCTGATTCATATTCAACTAAAAAAAAA
>JAOWBC010000935.1:2909334-2921427 GCA_028566105.1 Hypoplectrus providencianus | reverse complement strand
TAATTCACCACTTTCTATTAATATTATTATTAGTATTCATTTTCTTCCGCTTATCCAGGGCCGGACCGCGGGGGCAGTCTGGGAATATATACCCTCTCCAGCATCTTCTGGATCTTCCTCTGGGCCTTTTACAAGTTCCCAGAAAATCCCCATTTGGACGTGCCCATGAGGCATCCTGGTCAGATGCCTGAAACCAACTCAACTGGCCCCTTTGGATGGTACGCACCAAGCTCGAGATGCCCAATCCCTCGCCCTATGGAGGAAACTCATTTTGGTGATTTTGCTAGAAAGTACTCATGCTGAGATAACTTTCTTAAACTGGTGGTTTTGCTGCACGTCCTGGCGTCCCCTGAATGACCTGTTGGTGCGATGCAGCGAGCAACGGATGCCAAATAGGATGACAAGCCTACAGGGAGCGGTTCTAAAGGTGTCAGAGGAGTATAAACACTCATGTGGGAAAGCAAGACAGCCACAGCGGAGACACTCATAAGCCACAAACTGAGCAGCATAAACTTTGAGTGTACTGCTGGTATCAGACGACAGGGATGGGATGTGGATTCAAACTGCTGCTCAGAGCCGCTTGAGACGCCCACTTTCCCACATTACACTTCATAAACTATCAAAGAAGCACTGACCTGAAGCCAAGCAAGACATAAAGATGTTGTTGGAAAAAGTTGTTAAGCAAACTCTTGCAATGGTAGGCTCCACAATGAAAATCTCCAAAGAAACTGAAGTTGATGACACGCCCGCTCCATTTTCTGTCTTGGCAGTTTTTTAGAAGCCTGGCACACTTATATAGATTCCCTTTCACAACAGCACAAACGCTCAGGTGTAAAAAATAAAAAAAGGGGGGGATGGGAGGGTGGAGGTGTGAGGGCAGGACAGAAAATGTCAAACCAGCAAGCTTATCTTAACTGGCCAGAACACCTGAGGCGTCCTTTCGGTTTCTCATCACGATGTGCGTGTCCGTGCATGTGGTTGTGCGCCTTGGATTTGGTGTGGAGGGAGAATAATGAATACTAATGGCGTTCTCTGAAAGAGAAGGGTTGTGACTTGACTCTCAAAGGAAAGCGCTCAACAGCTCTCCCCCTCAACATCCCAGCACACACAGATGAGCGCGCACACACATTGCACCTGACCTCCCCCTGCAGCCCCAAGATAAAGTGGTGATTATCAAACATAGCAGCCTGCCATTAGAACAGTAACCAGTGATATAGGCCATTGGTGAAAGAAAAAGGACAAGACTTGAGGAGGAAAGGCCACATAATGGGGGGGTGGGGCGGAGTTCTCAGCAAAGATGGCGCTCAGACCTCGGGACTGTGAGGGTCAGCGGCGCTGCTTGTTCAGGATAGGGCGGATGGATGGGCGGAGGCGGCAGCTGAACTCATCTGTATGCGTGTGCGGTCGAGCAAAGCAAACAACAGCGCACAGAAGACTACAAACAAGAGACTGTTCTCCCGTCGGAAGTGGACCGGGGCGCGCAGAAAATCAAAAGACAATGCAAAATGTCCACGGTGTCTCGGAGATGACGCGGACTGAAGGTGACTGGGGAGGAACGGAAGATCACGATGGAAACAATGTAGATCGGTTCAGAACGGACACATGGAATTAATCATAATGGTAATTATATGTCCAAGTTAAAAAGGTAAAGAAATTCACACCAGAGATGACAATGGGGAAGGAAATTTATACAGGAAGGTTCAAATGTGTGAATATATGATATCTCCAATTATTTTAAGGGCGCTGCACAGCCATGGTGGGTTGCCATGATTCCAAAGACCCTCTAATTAACATCTACATGGGACGTGTCAATGAAGGACCCTTTCCTTAGAGGTTATTTCACACTGTAATTGAATGTGGACAAACACCGTAGCCATATTTGCATTTATATACCGTGCATCATATTGCACTTTCATGCAATGAATACATTTATTTAAAGTATCCCTCCATTTTTTAATATATATTTTCAGTTTTCAATGCACATTTTGTAAGCTGCAAGCCACATTTTCACAACACAACAAAAACTTGCCTGTTTCACCTCAGCCGAGCAATATTATTGTCTTTTTTTTTCTCTCGACACAAAAGCAGCCGTGCTGTAAACAAAGCTTTGGTGGAGAGATAACAATGGATGTGTTTTCCTTTGACAGGCAGGTTGCAAGTTTGAATATAAAAGGACAAAAAAATTGTGTGATGTGCAAAAAGTAGTCACACAAATGCACACAAGAAGAGCTGAAGAGGGGACCAGGTTTAGCTGTAATTATGATCTTGTCTGAATTTTAAATCATTTGAAAGTCTGAGGTGATGAAGGTCAATCTTTCTATTTCCTGCCAGTTCCCACAAACACACCAGGGGTTGAGTCTGTCCCCGGTTTCCCAGTGGACCAATTATGATGGACAGTGCAAGAGGTGAATGAGGCTGATGATTGTTGAAATGAAGCCAATGTGGGATTCCAACCATGTTAGCATGTCTTTACTATTCAAATTTGTGCGCATGAGAAGCACATGCAAATGCACACATGTATGTAAACACCAGGCCCACTCCTGGTAGCCCCCAGTGGATATGCTCCGCCCACTGCCAAGGACACAGTGATCCACCCAGCAGTTAAATCTCTTGGAAGCTCTCCATCTAAAACATCAAAGACAGCCTGAATCAAAATTAGCTTTTTAATCCCTTTAGCCCTATGCAGTGGGGTGTTCAGGTATGGATTACCTCGCATGGCAAACATTTCCTTTCTCTGTCTCCAATCCAGGGTCATGGAAAGTGTGCATAGGTGTTTGCAAGCGCAGATGTGTCGATAGATGAGCAATGAATGGAGAGCCAGACACATCAACAGAAAGTGCGGCCGTGCCACTGGTGCGAAAGAGTGATGATCACACATATAAACAAGCCCTGGGCAGAGCTTATTGGTTTATATTTGGAAATGATGTAGGCAGTTCACACCTCAGTGCAATCTCCCTCTAATTGCATTGCTCGTGTATCCATGCATGCACTGTAAATATCGTATAAGGAGCAGAACTTCAAATGCAACACCTCTATAGAGCATATAGGGCTCTTAAAGAGAGCCATCCACTGCACAGTCCAATTAGATTAGCTTCTCTAAGCAAGGAACCAATGCAAGGCTACCTGAGAAGCATGCATGGGTGCATGTGTGTGTGGGTTTCTTATCACTGGGCAGACAGCTCAATGATATCCCACAGTTTAGTGGTCAAGATCCTCCAATTAGCTGTAATCAGAGCAATATGGGTGAGACTCTGCTGCATGTGAATATACAGTAATGACCTGCTTTACATACAGAGGGCTGCAATTGGTTGCTGTCGCCAGCTGACAGAAAGAGTCCAGCGAATCGGGCGCCTTTACATCCATCACAGCCATTAATGGTAACAATGGAGATCTATAATCATTGTGAAAATGCTGGGCCCTGGGCTGTGGCCTCGGTTAGTTAACAATCACTTTAAATATGACAAATGTACCTCATAACAAGAGCTGTTTCCATTGTTTAGAGCAAATATACAAAGCTGCATTAATATACTTTGGTCAGAAGATGGCAGTGTAGCAGTATTAATCACTGTAGGCTAAAGAAAGATTATGCAAGAAAGAAAACATGAGAAGAAGAAGAATTTGAGCAGGAGATATATAAAAACAAACAAAAAAAAGATGCTAATGCAAAAACTTTGCCTATGAGAGAAGATACAGAGAAGTCTTGAGGAATTGGATCCAGTTGGGCAATTTCTAATTGTTCTTTTATGAAATTCCGTCTCGACTGGCAGAGCAGAAACAGCTGAGCATTCTTATTTTAATTCAGGGATTCCATTTCCTGTTTAGAGCATTAACTATTTTTTTTTTGTTTTTTTTTTTTGAAAGAGACAAACTTGGAGGTGCAATTTAGAAAGTTTTATCAAATTTTGGCGTTTCCATCAAGCCTTTCTCAGGCAAATCTTATATCGAAATAAATTGATGGAAAAGCAATTAATATAGCTGCACCTACACACAAGCTGGCGCTATTTAATTGTCATAATTATTGCAAGCATACAAAATGTAAATCCATTTTAGTTTCATTTCATGCCATTGGAAATAGACAATCATTATATCTGCTTTGCTGTATGTGTGTATGTATACAGTGGTAGGTGGATGCCAGCAAGTAAGTGCAGCGCGGCCCCGCAGGAGCTCATCCAGACAGATGTAGCATAATAATGACATTGTGGGAAGAGAGCAGCGGATAACGCCTGAGCCTTGAAACTCATAGACCTGATATGCTAAAACCCAGCGCTGGGTTCAGGGCCGAAGTGACAGCTTAATGGATGCTAGGTGCCTTCTATCCTAGCAGACAGTACGGCTTGCTTAGCATACCGCGCACAGGCAGGTTGAGGGCTTTCTGGAGCTGATGCAAGGCCTCACCAAGGTGGTGGTAATGTGTGTGTGTGTGTGTGTGTGTGTGTGTGTGGAGTAGTAAAGGCGCTACTATAGTGTTATGACAATGACACCCAGTTGAGAAACCGTCTACCAAAAAAGGCTGTGAAGCAAGTGGGCTCTTATCACTGAGTGGGGTATTAGTGTTGGTAATAAGCTGTGCCACTTGGTTGACAATACACGGAGAGCTGGTGTTTGAGACAAGGACTTGATATGCCAGGCTGTAATGGAAGTATTTATGATGGCGATTGAAATTGACTCCCCACACAAGAGCAGCGTTTTAATGTGCGTGTGCTGTCTTATAGTAGATAATGAAAATGCTGGAAGTGTGCTACTAAAAACAACACAAACCGAATGAGAAACAGCAGTGTTTGCCGTGTAGGCGTGCATTAGTAACTGCTCCAGCATACTGCCAGGGGAAAAAAAAAAAAAAAAAAAAATACAGCCAACCAGCCGACAAAATAACTTCTCCATCATCGCTGCTTTTCCACCCAACATGTACTTTGTCATGCATGATTGTCAAATTTGAGCCCAAACACATCGGATTGACAGGTGGGTCCGGTGAGCGTGGGGGTGACGTCCCCAGCCCTAAGTTTGTTATGGAAATGTAGCCTTTTCCCTTCACGGGGCAAACATACCATTCCTCTCACAGGCCAATATCTTCTGACAGCCATAAATCCACAGAGAAAGCCAGAGAACATTTTTATGTTAATTATGTCAATTTAAATAGCTTAGCAACTCAAGATGTGAGAGGTGCAATCCAATTATCCAAGCTAGACAGAGGAGAAGGCAGGAAAATAAAAAAGAAGTCGCAAAGAGAAGAGAGCTGCAGTTTGAGCTGCCATTTGAGAAGATAAAAACTGCCTTTGTGCTGTTACTCAGTGTTTCTCTCCGATGAAAAAGCATGTGCAACTACGGTTTTACTTTATGTAACAGCATGATGGGCCTCCATCAGGGTGGAACATTGTCACATCACAATTTATGATTTAAAGTGCCTCAATTACTGGAAAACAGAGCTGGATCTGATAATCACTGTGTGAACAAGCTGATTGGAGTTGTTATTAGAGGAGGGTTTTCAGCCATGATTATGATTTAGACTGCTCAGTGCACCAAAGATGCTCCTCATTTCCCAAGGTCAGCAGCATGGATTCGCTCTTTCATTTGACTTAATTAATTATGCTTATTTAGCAGCGCACATAAACATCCTGATGAAATTTAAAAACAAGGGCAGTGCAATTCCTTCAACTGCATTTAAGTGCAAACTCACTGCCTGTTCAACTCTTGTTGAAAGAGATGTTTGGGGCATTTTATGCAGTCAAAAGTTTGAAAACACCGTCCCATTCATTCGTTTTTCTTATTATTATTTTCAACATTGTTGATCAATTCTGAAGACATCAAAATATGAAAGAACACATCGAATAATTTTGTAAAAAAAAGTGTTAAACAAACCAGAATATATTTTAGTTTCTTATACTTTGATGACGGCTTTGAACACTCCTGTTATTCTTTATCAGATTCATGAGCAGATCACCTGGAACGGTTTTCTATTTAAAACTTAATTTATTGAAATTTATGGGATTTCTTGCTTTCTTAATGTCTTTGAGGCCATCAAAGCAAAAGAAGGCCCCTATGAAGAATCTAAAACAAAACAGATTCTATTTTTGTTGAAAAAAAAAGGCTGTTGAACACTTTTTGTTTGCTACATAAATTGGTTCCACCATAGTTGATGTCTTTAATATTTATCTACAATGTATAAAATATATATTAAAAAAATAGAGACAAACAATTAAACAGCAAGGTGTGCTCTTTAATTGTGATGGTGGTGGACAGATTGTATCTAGCTGGAGCTATGTCATTGCTTATTGACATTATCATTTGTATTATAAGAAATACTCATTTTCCAACAAGCAATTTAATTAGATTATTGCCCAATCTTGTGATCTACTTCTACATGACAACAATATAAAAATCTGATTTCACTGGAAATGATCAAAATGCTCAGAGGAGGCCAACAACCAGTTTGACCTCAGAATCAAATGACAATTAAAGGGTGTGGTGAACCTTTAAACCCCAGTGGACACCATAAAAAAAAGGTTAGGTCATTGATTTCTCATTGACAAGACACTGAGAACGTTCCTTCATGTCTCCTCTATGACACAGGTTAGCCCTCATTTGTGTGCTCAGTCACACTTTGCCTGTGAGGACTTGTGCGCATGCAGCTGTGGGCTGGGAGGAGAATATGGAAAGCCATAAATCCAATGCAGTACTGAACACCGGGGACGAGGCTGTGCGCTGATGATGTCTGTAGAGGCTTACCACAGCCCATCGACCGCAAAGGGCTGTGTGAGGCTCCTCTGCCCGTCTGACACCAGATTGATTGATACAGATTACAGGTATAGTGAGTCAAGAGAGGAGAGACGCGAGAGGGGAAGGAGGTAGAGACAGACAGACAGACAAACAGACAGAAGTAGTGCTTGTTGGAGAAACACTAAGTGGATGCAAATGGAACAACATGAGCATGAACATGCTGAGGAATCAATAAACGCTATTAACGTCTCCTGTCAAAGTAATGTATGTGCAGGGTGTTGAAAAGGAGCATGGGAAATAAATACAGAGAAAAAGGAGAGGGGAGAAATTGCAGTGGAAAAAGCTCGGGTTGGGGAACATCAAAGGAATCATCAGAGTGAAACTCTGCCTTGTCCCTGACAGCTTAGGCTAAGAACAGCGCAGCAACTGATGCACCACAGAGCACGCAGCCAAAGACATATACTGTAGAAAGTAGGACAAAATAAGTAGTGCGCAGGCAATTATCAATGGATTTTCCCGAGCACACAATGTTCCATGACACACTGCATGTGAGATTTGGCATCTCAGCAACCAGTCAAGGCCATTCCTTTTTACTGGCTGCCATCATGCGTCAACAATTACTATGGGTGGTGATTACATGAATTTAAATTGGCCACAGTTCAATACATCAGTAGACCCAAGATGGCTGCTGCGCTTGAAAGGCAAGTAGCAGGACCCAGCTGGCTGGAGATGTGCAGCAAAAAGCCCGGAAGGGAACAGCCCCTGGAAACATCATCCGCCAAATTTCGGGGCATGATTCAAGATAGTAGCCCACGGGGAGTTGAGGCGGGGAAGTTGGTCATCAAGGTCTGGCCCTTCTCAGTCTTTCCAGAGATGACAGAGATCAATAGATGGATCAACCAATTGCCTGGGCTTATGTACTTAAATGAGAGATCATTGCCACCGCAAATCAACCCCTTGAAGAAAATTAACTCCCACCGACCCCTTGAGTCCAACTCGCAGAGTACTTTCACATGTACCTCAGCACAATCATTCAAGAGAAAGTGATGATCTTACCATGGCCCCCACGTGTAAGAAAGGGCATCCGGTTGATGGCAATGGGCACAGTACCATGCTTGTTGTGGAAGTGGTGGACGTGGTGGGTGGTACTGAGGGAGGAGGAAACTCGGGCTGCCACGGCTGGGCAGGGGAACACCAGCAGCGCCAGAGAGAGAACCAGCCTGAACAGGAAGGCCGGGCTGGCCCACACAGCCGGTGACGCCACCGCTGGCCTGGGTACCAGTAGCAACCCACCGTCCACCTCCACTTCCACCTCCTGCTCCATGGGGGCGGGGCCTGAAAGGAACAGAAGGCCCCTCCCCCTCATACGAAACAAACAGGAAGTGAACATCTCAAATGAATCCAGGGCCCATGATCCCCTGCTTTCCAGCCCGGGGAGGAAAAAGAAAATACGGATTACAAAAAAAAAGCCAAGAAAGAAAGAAAAAGATCCTTGATTGAAAATCCCAAAAATGATTGGAAAGAAAAAAAAATTACAAAATCCCTCCAGAAAAGAAAGACCCCAAAAATCCTCCAACAGTCTAATGACGATATCCAAAAGCTTCTGACTGGATCCTTGAGAACAAAAACAACTCCCACTCCTCTCCTTAAACAATTAAACCTTTAGTGGAAAACTTAACCTTTTTTGTCTACTTCCTTGGCACCCTTAAACAAATAATCACAGCTTAGCAGCACCGATTTAGCAAACACAAGACTCCATTTTAGCTCCTTGAAAAATATCTTGTGTACAGCTCTTTGAGTTAATTGTTCGACAGGGTTTCCTTCGCCTTGGGGAGATCTTCAGAGGGTTTCTCCTCCCATAAGCCGATCCTCCATCGTGAAGAAAAAGACTCCCGACATCCCTTCTGAGTCTTTTGGAGACAACTTAAACGAAGAGCAGCAGGATAGAAAAACACATCAGCCAGAGTGCAAAAGGGAGAGGCGAAGAAAAGAAGGGCAGAATCAAGGGTGCTGTGATGAAGGAGCAACCAAATCCTGTTTCGGGGCTTCGAATCCCTGAAGGAGCTCCGAAACCCGTTCAGTCTGCAGCCGAGAGCGGGAAAACAAGGGATGGATGAATAAATAGAATGCAGGACTGGGGAGAAAAAAGGGATGGCGAGAGGGAGGACAAAACGTTTGGCTATTTCCAAGTGCGGCGGTGCTGAATTCCCTCTCCTCTTTTCTGACAAATAAATCAATATGGGTCATGGAATGAAGAACGGCACCAAGAAGACACCATAACAGGATTAAACCATACCCTAAGCTCTGAACCAGCACAAGAGTGGTTAATGTCCAGTTCAACAATCCTCCAATCCTTAGTCTTGAAGCTCCGTCCTACTTGTGATTGCTCTTCACCCTTTGAGAATAGGATTCAGTTTTCTGTTTCCCTTCAAACACAGCTTGCCGGGGCGGGAGACAAATGAGAAGCAGCCGCTGGTCCTCTCGATGGGGCTCCGACACGGGGTGCTGCTGCTGGCTCGCTGAGAGAGTCTGACGATGCTGCTGCCGCTACTGCCGCTGCTGCCTCTGCTGTGAAATTCATGCTAATTGAATCAGAAGCTGCAGCAACGAGCGCATCCTTCCTGCCCGCACAGTTCTCCCTTCTCCTTTTTCCTCCGATCAAGTCAGCCACCCCCCCCAAAGGCACACGCGCATGGCTCTGTACCGGGCAGGGCGACGGAGAAAGAAAAAAAAAAAAACAGCCAAGAGTCAGGGGCAGAAATAGAGCCGAAAGGGAAAGGTGGACACACTTGGATCCCGTGAATGCACAGACGGTGACTATGATACATAGGGCAGAGCAGAGACAGAGAGAGAGAGAGTGTGTTTGTGTGTCTGGTTGGAACGGCGAGAGGAGAGAGAGAGAAAGAGGTAGAGAGAGAGTGGGAGGGGAATGAGTGGAGAGAACTGAAGGAGGAGAGCGCACACACAAGAATGATGAGAAGCACACACGCATGTTGGGTTTGTTGTTTGCACATATTTTGTTTCAGAAAGCACATTCTCCAGAGGATGCAAAGCATGGAAATGACACACTCGTGTAGGTGAATGTGTGTGTTTCCACACCAAATGCGGGAGCTTCTCGTGAATTATTTACAAAGTGATACATTTAATGAGGAATATTTTCACTGTCATTCATATATTCCCCTGTTTTTTTTTTTAAATATATTTTAATCCTCTCTTTCTTTTTCTAAGCCTTTCAAGCTTGGACCTCAATACCCCTTCTTTGCAGGTCTTTTATTTTCTCTATGCACACAATGTTAAATAAAAAAATAGAGGGCGGGGTATGTTTTGAGCAAGAGTGACAGGTGGGGACACGAAGAAAACATGGGTCGAAGAGGAGGAGTGGGATGCAAAAGAACGAGGAGGAGAAAAGATGGCAGCAGTGCAGAGGGTGATGTCAAAAGGAAAGGAAAGTATGAGAAAGGGAGGGATAGAGAGACAAGAGGTAAAAAGATAGTTGGAGATTGTGTACGAGATAAATCATGGATGATAGAGATCTCAGCTGGGACAGGAGCTCAGTGCTGGAGACAAGAAGCAAGAAAAATGGGCAAAACTGGAAAAGCCAGTGCAAGTATTGTGCACTGATGGAAAGAAAAGAGTCCGGACTATAACTCATTACCCAACACACTCACACACAAACACACACGAGATGCTCTGCCAGGTGGGAACAACCCAGGGGAGATGAGAGATGCTGTGTTTGCTGCTGTCAGGGTGAGGGAGATGTGCCACCCAGCATCACCTGATCCTGCACCAAGAATGAACTGCTGAACTTAAGAGGAATTGCAAAAGTACAAAGTACCTGTCAAAAGTTAAGACACACCTGCTCATTTAAAGATTTCTCTTATTTGTATTTAATATCCTACAATGTATATTAACACAAAAGTCAGTGAAAGTTTAATTCGAGTCGTAAACAAAAAAAAAAAAAAGAAGAAGTGTTAATCCAACCAGGGTATGTTATATTTGTTGGATTCTTTGACGTTGCTGCCACCTTTGGCTTTGATGGTCTGAAACAAATTAAAGAGGCAATTAATTACACAAATTAACTCTTGACAAGGATCACCTGTTAACTGAAAACCAGTCCAGGTGAGCAGCTCGTCAAGCTGTGCAAAGCTGCCGTCAAGGCAAAAGCATTTAAATATAAAACATACTCTGCTTTAATTACCACTATTATTGTTTCATAGTTTTGATGCCTTCAGTATTAATCAACAATGTTGAATAGCATTAACATAAAGAAAAATAATTTAAAAAATAAGGTCCGTCAGAAATTTAAACCGGTACCTAATATCCAATGATACAGTAGCCAAATCCCAATCTATGTACCCGTTCTTTAACTTTATTGTCCTTAGATGTTTAGCAAATCCTTTTCTGTTGCTGGAGCAAAACAAAACCTACTGTTAACATGTATTAATTAGCCTTTAAACTTGTTAATTATACTTGGACAGATGGTAGAAAAACAAACAGCTCAATAAATTATGGCTTAAAACAATCCCTTGGAGTTAAATCAACAGCTCCTTTAACAAATCTTAAAACATGCACAAGTTCTTTTCTGCCACACTGTACACTCCACCTACCTAATTCGACCTTTCTGGCCAGACAAGTTAATGGTTGTGTGGACCAAACCTTGTAATAAAGGTTGTCTGTCTGAAATGTCACATATTAATTAAAAGATCAGCAATGAAGGTGGTGGGTAGGAGGTTTTTCTTTCATTTTCACACTCCTACAGTGCACTGGTCTACATGTAATGGTCTGCAAAGGTAATTTATTTTTCAGTATATTCAAATAAATCCAATTATACTATACACTGGATTCTGCTACTGTGTCCAAATCTGTTATCTTGATGCACTTCCTTTCTTTTTTTTTCTTCATTTCAACTACATTAAATGTATAACCAATGGATTGTATTTTAATTAAATGTAAATCAAATTTGTCTGTATTCTTTCAATGACAGGGAAGCATATGATTTTTTAAAAAATGAGACTGGTCTACCCTAAAAAATGACCATATAGGTTGTTTTTACCAGAAGCAAAATATGACTTATTTTTATGTTTTAGACTATCTTCCACTGCCCCCTAGCAGCTGCAGTTTTAATGTTAATGCACACTTTAAATGGCGGAATTCATAGTTAGCATAGTCAGACTTTCACCCAGGAGAGTGGGGTTTGTGTACCATATGAGAACAAGTACTAAAAGTAATTAAAATATTAATAAACCTTCTAGACTCATGTTTTAACATAACTACGTACACTTATGGTTGTCACACTAAATACTTCCGTTATTTACAGCTATTAGTCAGTGGTCATGTCGCCTTAATTAAAAAAAACTGTATATGTATTTATATATATGT
>JAOWBC010000935.1:2862632-2884614 GCA_028566105.1 Hypoplectrus providencianus | reverse complement strand
ATAATACATTCTGACCATGTCCCAATTTCTTTATTCACACAGTCTATTCTGGTTACCTGCAGTTCAAGTGCAGATCTCTGTGACACAACATCAAATTCCTTGAGGAAAATATACATAATATTTCACATCCTATTTCCGTCATGTCACGGGGAAGTGAAAAACATTAAAGTGGAAACAACTTCGAGATGCGAAACAATCCATCACGGGCCCAGTGACAGGTGATGCTGCTGCGCCACATGTCAGGAGTAATTGACATCCCTTCAAAGTGACGTAAGGGCGCGCCGTGTCATGCGTTTGACAAAATCATGTTCTTTCATCCCAACATCTCTTCCTGCTGTCGTTCAGAAGGAGGAGCTGAGGAGGGCACACGGTAAATACATTACGCTTTCATGTCTGTTTTCCCAGCCTCGACTTCTCATCCCGTCTCTGTTTCATCACTGCCAGTCTCTCCGTTCCCCAGCCTCTGTTGCTTTCACTCATTCCGCCTCTATCTGCTTCCTCTTTGTACTCACTACTGCCCTCCTTCTCTTTCTGCTCTCAGCCTATCTTGACATTTTTTTTTTCCCAAAGCAGAGGGTCTGAGGCCAGCTGTTGCTGTCTGATTTGAGCTGTTTCAAGTGTTCTCACAACAAGGAGTAGAGATAGTGATGGTCTTGGCAGGCCATGTGTGCTCGCGCTAACAGCTGAGGGATGTGGATCACACAGCGGAGGGCGAGGAAATGTTGGAAGCTAACGCAAATATATATTTTAAATCTGCAGTGTAAACAGAAAATTCAGGGTGGAATACAGAAGACCCAACCAATTTCCATTTAACTGAGAGCGTGTATGTTTTCTTTGTCCGAATCAGTTTCAAGCAACAGGTTTGGTCACTGGTGGGCAGGCTAGTCGGTGCCCACGGGGTGATTAATTAAAAAGAAAGTGAACATTTTCATAAACAAATGAGTGGAATGGAGAGAAAGCTGGAGTAACAATGGATGATTTTCCAACATTGTTTTGCACAGTCAAGATCCTTGAGGTCACATTAAATAATTAAAAAACTAACTATACTCTAACTATTCTCTGAAACTGGCAATCCAGGCCACCAGAGTGAGTGGTACAGCATTATAAATGTGTTAAAAATGCATTAAAGGAGTCTTCGGAAGGTGTTTTTAATTCATGGATACGCTCTCTAGAGTTTTGTGACTCAATTGAAGTCCAAACATTTGAAGGTGTCTTTTATGTTTATGACATAAAAAGACAATATATGGGTCAATATATACAAAACTTTTCATCTTTTCAGTAGAGATGCTTATGTATTTTCATCTAAATATGCACATTTGGGTAAAGTTATTTATCTTTTAGCATCAAAAGGTTTGATCCTCTGGGAATACTGTTTCATATATATGGAATCTGTACATCATTTGGGATAAAGCCGAGGTTATTATCCAACTGTCCCTTTTATTCTTAAAAAAGGTGTTTTTGATAATATGGCATTTTTAAGCTTTAATTTGGTTATTTTCTCTTGGTAGAGTTACAAATGATCCCTTCAAGGACTGACAGAGAGTTGAATATCTTACAACAATGTCTGTTTTTCTCGTTTCTGTCCATGATAAATGAAGTATTTTGGCGATTTAAAAAAAAGAAAAGAAAACATAGTTGTCAAACACACTGATGGGTTTTTATGGTTAAAGGGTAAAATAAAAATAAAATGGGCTTGATCTCCAAAAGCTATCCCTTGCTCCACATAAGGATTCAGCCTTTAATATGTATAGATTTATAATTAGTATCAAAGGTTGTGTCCTCGGGTGTTCCCTGATACCAGAACCAATCTCAAACTTTCTAAACCAGTCAAAGCAAAGTTTTCTACCCCAGGCCACTTCACCTTAAACAGATAAGAAGTCCATAAACGATGATTCCCCTGACACAAACCTGTCCGGCGGTAAGATGGATAGGGCGAGTACTTCCAAAAAGAACTCTAATTTCCTCCTTTAGATCAGTCCGGGCATTCCTGGCACATCTTTTCTAATTTTTCAGCCTTGTCTGCCTACATACCCACCCACTTGCTCACAGGGGGTGTAGGTCCCAGCAGTGAAGGGGAAATAGCTCAATGCTAACACACTCATTGTTCCTTTTCATTATTCATGGGGGCTAATGGAGGTTTGGATAGCAACCACCGGCAGACACACTCAGGAAAAATGGGACCGAGAGGAGGACGAGTGTTTTGTCTCACCTCTGTTTTGTCTATTGCCCTCTCTTCCTCTCTCTCTCTCTCTGTTTTCCCCTGTCTCTGTCAGTCTGTGCTGCTGACGCAGGGCTTTAACAGGGTTTCAATGAGTAAGATCTCTCAGGCTGCTGCATGAGTAATGGGACACTGAGAGCGTCTGGAATAAATAAAGGGGGGGACCGGAACAGCGTCCTCGCCCCAACTCATCCGCCACCTCACCTGCTCTTTCCTCCTCATTGTAATTCAGCAGGTTGCAAATAGACTTCCTGGAAAATAGATTTTTTTTTTAAACTTTCTCTTTAAGAACTACCTGCCATTTCCAAAGATTAAAGTTTTTATTTTCACTTTATAAGTCCCTAGACTCGAACTTGATCTTGAACTCTGTACCCGAGCTACTCTGGGATGAGTGCTGACTCCTTTCTATCCCTGCATCAGGTAGATGGGGTGGGGGTGAAAAAAAAATCTGACTAAGCAGATACTTTCTCTGCATGAATTATTCAGCGCAGAGGAGAATGCTCTGATTCGCAGTCATAATGGGAGGTCCTGAAATGGCGCGCCGTCCCGCAACCCCCTCATATATATTTCAGGCCTTGGCAGAGACTCTGTCATGCAAGAAGTAGAAAGCCTGTCGCTGTGGGGAAAACCTGGAGGAATGGAAAATGACTGGCTTTGGGTAAGATCCCCACCCCTCCCTTCTCTTTGGCTGGAAAGTCAACCCACTGTTGATCTTTGCCCCTCAGCATGTTCGCTCTCATAAACATCAACGCCAAGACAACAAACAAACACAATGAAAGCGATCCTGCTTGGAAAAAAGCCACATTTTAACACATAAAAATCAAGACCTGATAGTTCCATAAAAATTGATAGTAGAGATTGAATCGAAGTGGAAGCGGGGCATTTTCTCCATCTGCTCTCATTACATGAGACATGTCACCACTTCCTGCAATATAGAATATGTGGCCTGAAAAAAGGAGCAATGGTAATTTGTTTTCATTCCATTAGGGGAGAAAAAGGCCGCCTCTCAGATACTTTTAAAGATGTGACGGTGCGCCATCATTCCAGCCTCCAACTTGCCATTACTATTGGCATAGTGATACATCACATCACAGCGCCTTTGGATATCTCCTTCTCTCTTCCACCCACACTCCAACACTCTCGTTTTGCAGCCTATTAAATTGGCCCTTTTAGTGTTTTGCCTCTTCTCTTTCATTGCGACCAAAGACAGGATAGTCAGTCACCGAGCGGCTCGGGCTCTGATGAGGACTATCTGACTCGGAGAACATGGTGTTGTCTCTGTCTAACAGGCCTTCCTACGGTGCACTGCTGCTTGCTGACTCTCCGGCTTGGATAATTGCTGTCTGGATCCTCCCAGCTCAGCAGATTTCTCCAAGTCATAATGAGGAGGAGAAAAAAAAAAAAAGTTGCGTGTTTGTGCACGTGTGTGAGTGAGGTAGGCGAGTTTGGTGTACAGTTGACATGATTGGAGAGACATACACAGTATCACAGAGCACCAGAGCTAATCAAAGGATCCCCGTGGACTCCACCAATGCTAGCAAAACACAGAGCAGTATGGGCTAGCGTTATTGAACTGATTATGTGCAGACAGCGGGAGCAAAGGTGGTTTTGTTAAGGTTGCAATTAAGGCAGGGAGTTCAGCAGGAAGGGGAATTTTAGGGAGAAAGTATTTCTTCCATTCACAGCAAGGAAACAGTGGGGCTACTTCTCATGTAGCTGCACTTTAGTCTGATGGGAGGAGGCTAACACTGACAGAGCTACTGAGCTACCACTATTATTAAGGAAGTAAATGGGCAACCACTGAGGAATTAATAACCCCTTTTCTACCAAATGAGGTACTGAATCAAGCTTTAAAAAAAAAAAAAATCACTGAAAAAATTTAATTACTTTTTACAAGGTCAATCAATCTATTGCTACAAACAAAAACAAATGGAAAAAAAAGAAATAATAATAATAATAATAATAATAATAATAATAATAATAATAATAATAATAATAAAACAGAAACAATAATAATATATAAAATATTTTCTAAAATACAAGTATTAAATATCAAATATTCAGATTTAAAACAAATAATATCTATCCTTTTTTTCTTTTTTAAATATGACACTGAATACACAAATTACAATGTGTTTGGAAAATAGAGTGTTCATTTGCTTTGATGGTTGTTTCATACAGCAGTGTATTCAGTCGGTATTTTAATAAGTTGGTAGGACGAGGTCCTTAAGTCCATAACCCAATACTGTAAATTAAATTTAAATTTGAAATTCTAAGAGATAGCTTATATAGAGTTTTTTATTCACCGGCCACATTTAGTCTGCATAATCCCTTTTTTGTCTCGCTAATAAAATTTCAAAGTCTTATCAGCCTATGAAAAATGGAATAGCAAAGCTAAAGACCTCGAATATAAAACTATGCTTATGTAGTCTGAACGAAAAAATCAAATATGGGCGCTCAGTGATATCCTTTTTAAAATAAAAAATGTTTCTATCAGATCATTATATCATCACTTGAGAAATGCTTGGCTGCAGATGTTACAGTCAGGTGCCAGACATAACCTCCAGAGGAGATGGTATAAATTAACTGTAACACTGCAACCTCACCTTGTCCCGGCTCTGCCTTCCCCGCCCCGTCTCTCCATCTGTAAACTCCTGTCCTCACCGCTCCTCTCATTCCTGTATATCCATTAGTCCAGAGCTTTATATGGGCTTGGCTAATGGGGGCCTGATTAATGGCGAGGACTCAGCTCGAAGCCATTAGCTTCCTGACTCCCTCAGGAGAGAGTTGAAGGATGGAGAAAGGTAAGGAAGGAGAAGTGTGCATAGGGAGGAGGAGGGAAGTTTTAGGGCGAGGCCCGGGATACACCAGGCATGAAGCCAACAAAGAAAGCGAGACAGCGTGGCAGTTGGAGAGAGTACAGAGACGTTTACACCGGTGTTTAAAAGTCAAAGTCACCATGGCTGAAGGTATCAAATTATGTCTAACCGGCACAAAGATGGAGATGGAGATGGAGCCTTCTGGCCTCACAAGACCCACTAATTCCCCTGCCGGAGAAGTTCACTTTCAATCCTCCCAGCTTAATATCATGAGATGATTTGGAATTTTTGAAATGAAAGCCCCATTAAAAATTCATAGTGCTTAAGATAGTGCTTTCATAGTCCAACCGCTCTCAGACGTCACGACCAAATTTATCAAAATCATTTGAGTTATTGTTTCAAACACAGCAGCAGTGGAGGAACATATCTGCAGTTCTCGTGGACTGACACAGATTTATTTTGATGACTACCCCCTTGGCCTAACAGATGCCTCTCCAGCTTCTGCAGATGGTCTCATCAGATCAAGTTGTTTTTGACATCCCTCTTCCCTGTTATGAGATCCATCAGTTAATGAGTGTGCGAGAAACATTCATCCCTCCAAACTGTGCCCCACCCTGGGCACACTGAGCCGCCCTGCTGCGTTACAAGCCCGTTCATGGTGGCGCACAAAGGCTGTTAAAGTGATTTAACGCTAAAACAAGACCGCACGAGTGTCACTAATAAACATGCAACAACTACAAAGCAGAGCACAGGGGGTAGATTGGAATAGATCAGATCTATGTGCAAAGGGAAACCACGAAAGACTTCAAACGCAGCAAATTACATGTATGAATCACAAACAATTCTTTTTATTGGGGTTCAAAATGGTGACCACCACCACCTACTGAGGCCCTTTATCAGTGCTCACTTTGTGCTATACATAGTACAACCCTGATGTAGAAAAAAAACAAAAACAGGACGCCATATAAAGGGAATAAAACAGCATGTGAGCCTTTGATAATGCTTTTTGGCATATATTCAATTAAAAAACTGTCCAAGACAATGGATTTTATGGATTACCTTTTCTACTTTATGGCTTTTTGTTAATATATGATCGTACTGAATTTTCTGCCACCACCTGAAAGAAGTTGGGCCAAAGGCAATAAAAGACTGGGAGTTTCCTCAATAGACAGGTTAATTGGTTTCATGTTATAGTATCCCAATTGGGATTGAAAGGGACATCAAGCATGGGCAGTGCAATGTTCGCCATTTGTAAGAAATGTATTGTTCGAGAAGTAAATTTTTTGACAGAATTTAGGAATTTAACCATCCAAAACCTTTGAAATCATTAAAAGATTGTTAATTATATAAATGATCTTACTAACTCAGGAACACTTAAAACAGAAAACTGTAATTGGTAAACATATTTGACTGCTGACTCAACAGAGGTTAAAAGTTTAACATCCAAGCTAAATCCAGATATACACGCACCTGGAAACGCTGCCTACTTCTCTGGGCCCAACTTAACCTCAGATGGACTGATGCAAAGCAGAAAAGTGTGCTGTAGTTTGATAAGTTTGCATTACAAATAGCTGTTGGAAATCATGATTGCATGTCTTTGGCAGTAAAGAGAAAAAAGGATTCAAAGCATTTTGATTGTCACCCGAATAGACTTCAAAAACAAGAATCTGTGATGGAAGGGGGGTTTGTTGGTTCCAATTGCGTCATGAGTAACTTAGTACAGCATTAATTCTAAAATGTACACATAGGAGGAACAAAGGCTGCAACCACACAACATCTGCATGCCTGTTAAATATGTTATGAAGGATATTATAAGGTGCAAAACAGACAATGGAGACCCCAAGCTGTTGATGTTGTAAATAAAGCAAGAAAATGTGTTCTGATGCCAGACTAAGAAACAAGACAGGGACTAGAGAAGAAGACTAGAACTGCTCCGTCCCCTCTCATCCACTGTAATCACTCTGGGCTGAGAGTGGTAGCAGCCTTACTGATTGCAGTGTCACTCTCCAAAGACAGGAAGGGCAATGACATTGATTGAGGAGCTGTTACAGTGTAAAGTTATATCAAATTACCCATCTCGCACATGAATCCTCTATTGACAAAAATATGATATGGAAAGCACTCGCTGTCCTGGTTGGTGTTGTACAGAGCAACAGCTAATCAGGACATGCTTCTCCACACTTAGGTGGGAATAACCAGGATTGGTCTTTTTTTCTTCCCTGGCAGTCAGTGTAGATTGTAGCAATATCTTTTTTTTTTTTTTTCGCCTTTCTTCTATTTTTAAAACAGTTCCTTGGCTTGGTGTTTGCTTTGTGATTATTCATGCTTGAAAACAGATTACAGTGCACCTGCAAAATCATCATGAAAACCATACACCAGAAAGAGAGTGATGCAGATGATAGAAGCAGGAAATCAGCGTGCCAAGGAGGGGCTGGGAATATAAAGGGATGGATGGGAAAATAAAAAGAATATAACGTGATATATAAAACAGATTACAACATCTGGCATAGAAGGCACTGTGCTGTTATAATATTTTTATCAGAGGCGTGAGCCCACTGGTATAATGGCGTTTAGAGACCTCTGCAGGAAGTAGAATGAATGTGAGCTGAGGGTGGGGACAATCCATCAATTTATTTTGTTCATTTGCACAACAGATCCCATTTAACGTGTCTGCAAATCAAAACAAAAGGGAGAGGACCAGTCCACATGATGCCAAGTGCCAAAGTGAAAACAAAGTAACTGCATGGGTGGGGACACTGCTGGTAAATTATTAAGATTACACAAAACAGGAAGCAATGACGCACTTAGAGGAAGAGGAGACAGAGTTGAATATGGGTTACAAAACATTTCAGGACAAACGACTTTTCTAGATGCCTTGTATTGAAACATAAGTTAACTGTGATCTCTGTAAATAAATAAAAAAAAGAGAAATAGTTAAAGTAAGTATACTTAAAAACTAGTTCTGAGACATATGTTTGTAGACTTTGTTTTGGATTGAGCTTGCAGATGCTGGTTCATTAAAATCACCCATTTTGAATGTTATCAGATGATTGAATGGCCCTCATAAGCAGTAGGGGTGTGCTCCACCTGCTGGCAGGTATAGAAGGTTGATATCAGCCCATTCAAAGGCTTACAGCAAGGTTATTTTGAGTTTAAAGGCCTCAGGGTTAGGGTTAGGCATTATAAAAAAAAAGAGTGCAAACATTACAATAAATGCACATAGATGGTGGAAATGAGTACCAGAAGTAACTTAGTTTTATTGATTATATAAGAATGTGACGTTAAGTGATGTTACCTCAGGTTATCATATTTTGTTTTTATGTCAGGTTTGTTTGATCCATCCCTTTCCACTCCACCTATAGAGCTACCTCTTTATAACTCTACCATCTTAATATTCCCTGCTTTGCTTTTACACTCTGAAATGTTAATTTTGCCTTAGCATTAATATATCTGCCTATTGAGTGGGCTGATAACAACCTACTGGTCTACCAGAAGGTGGAGAAGTCCCCAATTCACCCACACTCATTGGCTGACAATAGCCATTCAATCGTCTGTTAACATTCATATCAGGTGAATTAATCACTGAAATGAACTAAATATCTTAGATAATTAGTGTTTCAAGGCTTTCACCGTTTTTTTCTTCCTCTCTTTATGTCTTCATATAAAAAGAAAAATGTTACACCATGGCTTCCAATTATCTGAGAACTTCACCGTCTAGTCAGGATTAATTGGCCCACCTTTGGCTAATAACACCTGGTGAACTGACATTTGTGCAGAGTGACAGCTTTGCTCGTTTCTCTACCTGACCTTTCCCCATTTGCAACTTTAGCCTCGGCGTAGGCACTTCATTCCTTCCCTACTTTTCTACACGGTTATCGTCATGTAGGGGCCAGGAGTGCCAAGAAAGAAAAGATGAGAGGCACGTCAATACACTTCACAGAGCAGATGAATGTCAGGGCTTGTGTTCTCGAAAACGAGTTCTGTGTCTGCAAATAAAATGCCTCTGATTAAGTCAGAATGAACACAACCCAGTAATCAATAAATAGATGATGATTTGACGCCCTGATGCAATGTTTAAAACCTCTCTCTCCTGAAATCCATTGTATGCACCCCTTACTGAATGTATCATATGGGGGAATCTGGAGATTTTTTTCATTATTATTATTACATTTATATCTTCTGTACCTTCATAAGCTCTGCAGAGAACACCGAGATCAGCACAGGGATAATGCTTTTGGTCATTTGAAGCAATCACTTGTGCGAAATGAGTTTCAATAAGGCTGTGATTGCGCCGTCCATCTCAGCAGGTCAGTCATTTATCTGCTTCAATAATGAGCCAGAGGGAAGACAGGCATGCATTGACAGTAAATAGCCTTCCAGCAGTTTAGGGGGTATGAATCAATTCTCTAACCAAAACACCCGTTTGGTTGTATAAATTGAACGCATTATATTGATGAACAGTTTTTCTGCTAATCACTACATGAAAACACCACAGGGTCCTACTACACGCAGGAAGCTAGGAGGAACCAGATAAGGGCTTTTATTGTGAAGCCGTAGAAACAGGGTGAAGATTCTTCAGAATTAAGGAGAAAATAGCAATAGAGCTTCAAATAACTAACAAAACTACTATCTTTAATCTAAATGAAAACTATTTGCATTGCATTTCAATTGCTGCCACTCCCTTTTTGTATCTTTTTTATACATCTTTACTGCAATTGTCTCTTGATTTAAGCTATAGTGTTAGCATAGCACATTTGTAGTAATCCATTGGCGGGTTATTTGCGCAATAAATAAATAAAAATATATTCACAATTTTGTCAGTAAATTACTATATACATATATATATATAGTACAATTTGAAACCATTTCATATACATTTACAGTGAAGTCATGTAAAAATGGAATTTTCTAAAAGTAGTATAATCACCTTTTTCTCCAGATTGCCTTTCCAGTGATGGATGAAATATTCAGATGTACTAAATTAAAAGCACTAAAACCATACTGCTGAATTACACCATTATAAGAAAAAGTCTTGCATTCAAAACTTACTTAAGTAAAAGTATAAAAGCATCATCATCAAAATGTGCTAAAGTATCAAACGTCCTTGAACAAGAACTTGTTATTTAGATTGGACCCGCTCAAATTATTACATATATTCCAAACATTTTATTAGGTCATTTTTAATGCAGTTATGTAAGCAGCATTTTACTGTTGTCAACTTTGGGGTCAATACACTTGAAAAGAAATTAAAGCTGCTAGCTAAATTGAATGGAGTTAAAGTAAAAAAATCTGTGTTAACATGAAATGAAGTAGATGCATAAAGAAAAATTACTGGAGTAAATGTACTCAGTTACATTCCACTACAGTGTATTGCAATATATAGTGTGAATCAGTGTATAATATCAATACACCATCTAGATTTCACTGTAGATTTACATGGATGGCTTCCAGTGAACTTTTACTCTGGTACATTATGTGACTGTACACAGTTTGTGTGTTTTCCTGTCTTTGATGACTCACCGCTGTCGATATATTCAGCGAGGTTGGTGGCGTCTCTCAGAAACACACTTCAGGTGGCCCTTGTTGACAACTGAACAAGTATGTCCATTTCAAATGCTGAGCATGTGATTGGACCTGGAATAGGCTGCTATTTTCCCCCATGAAAAGACAGATGTCTTTTAGTATGAGTAATGTTTGCTGTAATTTACCACTTTGTACTTCACCGGTAAAGCCTTCAAGGGACAAACCCCAGCGAAATAAAAAAGGGGCTTTATCATACCATGCTGGTGCTTTATTATAAGCCTTGTTTACACACAGAAACTAAGCTGTCGTGCCAAAATGCAATCCAAAAAATTAAAAGTACCGTTAAATTCCACAGCCAGGTCCTTGTGGTTGGATGCTTGATCTACAATAATTCACAAGCAGTTAAAATATAATTTAGTAATTTAACACCACTGACAAATGCTCTCTTGCAGCTAGAGGAATGCCATTTTCTTTCCTATGAGGAGAAAAAAAAATTCTCAGAGAACAAAGAGACAGCGAAAAAAAGATGAGCGAAAGAGAAAAATGTCATTCTGATTAGGGGGGAATAATGTCAAAAAAAGAGAAACGTACAGAGTAGGATTCTAATTTAATATATGGGTATAAATGGACAAATGAAGGACAGAGAGAAGAAATACTTCTTAAATTAAAAGCAGCAAGAAAAATACTTTAGTGGTCTCCCTAAATCTTCCTTTACTGCACAGTCAATGCTGCCTTGTTCCTTTTTATTCCATGCTGTAAAAAAGAATAACAACACATCACCTCAAAATGCCAATACTGACCAATTAAGTCATTTGAACGGGCTTTCTGAAATACACAAAGTCCATCCCCGCAGTCTTACCCTGCTCTCATGTTGACACACAGTGAGTATACGCCACACATTGTATCATCCTGCGTGTCTTTATTCAGGCGAGTCCCTGCATGTGCCTTTTGATTCCAGAGGAAACCAGATTACTGTTGCAGTGCGAGTCTGTTAAAGTTTGCCTCCGGGCGTCTGTCAAAGGCCCTCTGACTGTTTGTGTACAGCTCTGTGAGGGAGGCTGCGTCTGCTGTGACCATGTTGCATGCATGTGGATTGGTGGTGCTGGGGGTGATGGTGGAGGCTAATGTAGACATCATTTCAATTTTGGTGGTTGTGATCAATTGGGAGCCACATTAAAGTGACTTTCCATAATGTATACAGAGTGGCGTATTATTACGTATTATTAAGAGTGGTGAAGTTAACACTAATTGCAGCAATGGATTTTGAAATACATAACATGTTAAAAAGTATGAATGCATTTTGTTTAGCATTTTTGTTACATCCTTTCTGGTAATGTATCAGAAGCTGCGAAACCTTATTTTAATCTGAATGGATCCAATGAAGTGCATTGTTTTTTTCTTTATTTTGAAGGTAAATAGTAAATGGATATATAGGAAGGTAAGCTAAACATCTTAATCATGTTATGATGTGTGCAAGTTTTTGTTTTTTTGTTTTTTTTTACTATGGAATACAAACTGGTGATTTTTTTTTTTTTTTACACAAGCTGCCCTTAACATACACAAGCATGACCTTAACAATGTAAAGTTTGAAAGTTTGTTGTAATTATTAATTCATACCTTTGCGTGCCATGTGAACTGGTTAAAAAAGTCTAATAAAATTTAAAACAAAAGACAAAACTGCAATAAGAAATAACACTTATGTAAATATATACAAGTTTTGCATCCATAACACTCTAACTATCACGTGTTCGAGTTCTGTTACACAGACACTAAGTCATAATTATTTTTGGTGAACTGCCATTATAACATTTAACTTTAATTCATGACACGTCCTGCTAAGTATCACAACATCTCTAATATAAGCTATGACCCTGGTTGATAATGTAAAAAAAAAAAAGCACAAGGTAACACAATCGTGCCATGACAGCCCGCGTAACGAAAATGATTCCACATAATGGCTTGACAATTATCTCCAAGGGTCACAGATTGCTGAGAAGTGCACGAGCGCATTAAAGAGAACACCACCATAATGGTTGGGGCTTGCAGTTAGCCAGGGGAGAGAGACTAGCTTCAAACAAATTCATTATTTAGTCGAGAATGGCTACAGAGGGGGGCACAGTAGGGGATAGAAATCATTGGAAAGCAAACACAGCGCTGGAGGGGTATTAGAGGATAGGCAGAGCAATTAGATGATGCTAAGAATACAGAGTTTACAGCTTGCACCAATCTATGCTTGCTAGGCATTCATTACCATTGGCGTATGTTTATGCACATAAATTAGGTAAACAAGTAAGACATCGACTTGTGCACCATGTTTTCCCGAGACATACCTTATTGCAGCAAAGCACAACTTCAACACCCCCTATAAACTTTACTCCGAAGGAGTATTGCTTGGTGGCTGTGATAGCTCTTGGGGAACCAAAACCACCCCTGTGGCTATAAATCTAGCCTGCAGCCATCACAGCCACATGGTGTGACAACTCAGGACGCAGCCCTGACAGACACAAATTCCCATGTCCCGCTCTGAATTATTTTGACTGCTCTGAGATTGAGGCAAGGACCGCAGAGAGCCATGAATCTCTCTCTGTGACAAAATGTGTTGCAGCATACAGGGGCCGAAAAATGGCAGGAGTGGAGGGGGAAGAAAAAGAGATGAGGGATGCGACAGGGGGGCTTCCGAAAAAGATGCCTAAAGCTCAAAGAGACGGCTCCTCATTCAGGTTTTTTACTTTAGTGCCGTCAGTGTAAACTATTGTGCACCAGGTGAAAATCTGCAGCTTTAAAAGGCTGCAAATGGCACTCAACCAATGCCTCAGTGCCACAGGAGACTCAGTAGCCTCTTTTGGGCTTACATCAGAGATTTATGGTGTTGAGAAGCTGTCACGAAAAAAAAAAAAACGGTAGACTCTGCTAGTTTAAGTCCGTTGGGAGGCAGTATGTACAGTAGCAATTCCCTTTATCCCCTCACAAGCATATAGGAGTAATTTCACAAGTGTCCCAGTTAACTCAGACAAGTTTCTCAAGGGGAAGCTCTCAGACAGACAGACAGACAGACAGAGGGGGATTTAAGCTTAAGTCTCAATAACCATATTGGAAAGTCTCCCTTCTCTTCTATACTCTGTCGCAGTGACTCAAGGAATGTAAGTTATTATACAGACATAATAAATTATTATTAATACGTTGCTTGTTTCTCCCTGCCTACAGTAATCACAGATTATATTACTTTACCATTATACTCAACAAAATTGGAATTGCTTCCATGTGCTTTGCTCATGTTTCAAGTCACTGAGTGGACAAATACAATCACCATGAACAACCTGTGTAGCACTTGTGTACAATTTCCATCAACAAATAAGGAGTTATAAGATGCCACTTGACACCTGAGTCACATATTACGTGGTGACTGAATGGCTGATATCAGTGATAAAAAGTGTACATTTTCTTGTCTGTGAGATGCACAAATTATCTAAGGTATGTTAGTGTTGTCCATTTCAGTGATTTTATTACTTAATTCATTGTTATCAAATGACAAATGATAAATTGCCAATATCAGCAGAATTAAGCCCATAAGTATTGGCAAGTGGAGGCTACCTACTGGTAGGCCAGTTGGTCATTATTAGACCATTCAAAGGGCGCTATATTAGCATATGTTGTGCCTTTTGACAAAAAACGACAATGTTGTTTGAAGTAATGTTGTAATGTCATTGAATGCCTGAGAACAACCATCATAGCCTGCAAGCAGGTGGAACACTGGCCTACCAATCTATTAATTTGTTTTTTAATCAGTCATTGTTCTTATTCGCCGATCTTTGTGGATCTTCAGATGTTGTGTGTCCACAAATAGCAATTTTGTAAGGTAAGTAAGTAAGTGAGTGCGGTTGTAAAAAAATGAGTTGGTTTTGGAGTAACTGTAATGTTATTCCTCAAAGTGTGTTAATAATTCATTACTTATTACTGGAGAACGGAATATGAATGGAATGCATTACTCATCATGCATTATGCTGCCCTCACGATGCATTTGCATACATAGTTATGCAGCAAGCTAAATACGTTCATGACCCAAGACAGGAGTTAACCAAAAATGTTCATAGGAAGGCCTGTAAAAACTGTTGAAACAATGCAAAAAAAAAAAATCCCCAAAACAAATAACAGTCCCAGTTAACAAATAATGCTAAATAAACATAGCAGCATAACTGTATACTAATATCTGATAAAGGAACTTACAGATTATGCCTCTTGAAGAACAAAACAAATAGGATGGATCAGGATTGAGAAACGGTCTTCCTTCATGCATGTGGTGTCTGTCAAAATGGCCAATACAAAATTTGCAAGTTTATTAAATACCTGGACGCTACACAAATAAGGCCAGCAGATGACAGGAAAGACAATTACTATTAGTCATCAATGAGATCATCAAATTTCTATACTGCGGGACAAGGAGGATGATTATCTTATAGGTCTGGGTTGTGTATAGTAATGGGCGAAATCTTTTTAATTTGTGATTCACACCACATTTTCAATCTTCATTACATGCTTTGTCCTCCATAAACCAGATTCAGAATGAAAGAAAGAATAACATTTGGGCATTCCATCACTCGAAAGCAAAAAATGGGGTCAGAAAGAAATAGAGAGGCAGGGACCAACTGACCTCATGTGTATGTACCACCACATACCACGTTCTGCCAGTAAGCCAGCTTGAATAAAGAAGGGTTAGCAGCCCTGGGGCTTAGGGTCCCATTTGTAGAGGCACTGATCTGGGCTTTTAGTCCAGCCAGCTCAGCCTACATCCAGCCTGAGTGAAAGGGATAATCATGGAGCTTTGGATCTCCAGTAGTCCCAAGACCCTTAGCATGATTCACCGTCTGCCCAGGCAAGTCAAACCAATCCCAGGCATGTCAGTGGCCAGAGCTGTCCTAATGGTAGAAAAAAGAAAAAAAAAAATCTTGCCGATGAGTGATGAAGTCATTAAATGAAGCCGTGGGGAAGAAGGAGATTGAGGTGGGCCCCTGTGAGTGTAGCACACGCCTTGTAATTTGTATATGTGCATATCAGTGACAAGGGAACAAGGGTAAGGTTGAAACCCATAAGCCTGTTCTACTGTGACAGGCCACTGAATGCCTAATGGAGTTCCCAGGCAAAGCTTTACTATGGCTACCTGAAAGTGCTTTATCGTAAGCAAAATGCAAATATGTGAATAATCTGCTGCGGGATATTTTTCAATGTACAACGGAGGGAGAAACAGCAGTGACAGCATGAGTTTTTTTCCCTAGCGACACAAAGAGTTTGCCTTTATGCCTTAGAGGAAAAAAAACGCATCACCACGGCGAATGAATCTATCAAAAAAAATGATATTAAATTGCAGATTCCTTTCATCATAAAGGAATACAGTGTAAATACCTGGCAACCTAACTCACAGACACTTGGGGGAACTTAACTATTTTTGTCACAAAATGATTGTGGGAACATGTATGAGACAGGTCCTTCATTCAAATGACTAATCACAGATGGAAGATTCTCTGAAGGTTACCTTAAGAAGCCTGATTTATAGTCTGTGTCCCATTTTACAGGGCTTTTCAAAAGGTAACTGGCCATTCGGAAACTTGGCCTGACCAATCGTATTTTGGCAGACTGCGAGTCTTTCGACATCCAAAATAAACGGCCCTCAGCCCACCACTGGAAGGCATAATCGCAGAGGCGGAGAGAAGTGTACCAGAGCAAGCAGGGTGGGACAAAGAGCCAAATCAATTGGGAACCATTTCTGTGCCCTAAAAATGAGCATTTAACGAATGGGACTGTGGAAGAAATAAAAAAAAAAAGTGAGGGATTGTGTCTCTTCAGTTGTTTGCTGCAAAGTTCATGCCTTGGATTTCACAGTTTTCCAATCAGTGTAGTTGTGACTCCCTATCAATATAAACAGGTTCTGATGTTGGGATGATAACCCTGAAAACAAAGCTGGTTGTATCAAAGATTTTACAGTGGGAGGTTGTTGTTAATAATGAATTAAATTTAATTTGAGTGAATACCCTTCACTAACCCCTCCTTTTAAAGCAAGGAGTAACTTGAGTAAATGTACTGCCACCATGACTAAAAGCATAAATTATTCCACTTCTACCCACAATATTATCTGTGTAAATAGATGTAAGATTGTATACCATTGAGGCTGAGTGAGTCTGCAGTGTTTTTCCTCGTGCCTCAGTGTGTCAGTGGACATCGTGGGTGAAGAATTGTTCTTAGTCGAATGCTTGGTGTTGACAGTCTGTCAGTGTCACCTCGCCCCGTGTGTTTATATCCACACTTTACCTGTCACTTTTTTTTCTACCTGCACTCCCAACTTTACAGGGTTCAGTATCTGAAAGAAAAGGCATTATGGTGTGTATCTTCACCTCTGTTTGTGCACAAACGAAGTAAAGGTGAGCAACTGAATGACATGCCCCAAACCTATGTGTTTTCTTTGTGAAGGACATCAGCACAACAGTGCCACAAAGTGCCTGATTAAAAAACTGAAATTGAGAAAAAGTGGTTTTTATATGGTGGAGAGGCAAAAAAAAAAAAAAAAAGACAATCGGACCTCCCCCATTCTCATTACCATAAAAGGCTGACACAGCAACATGTAAACGCAATGAAATGAGCAGGAAAATATTAACGCGCTCAATATCCATTAGCCCAAATAGCCCCGGAGAACTGAAAAAGTGCTTATCTTTAAATAAGCTGGAAGAACTCAAGTAACTGTGACAGGCAATTTACTGATCATAGTAATGCAAGTGTGAAACATGACGCCGTAACTGTAATAGCGACGTGACGTCTCCAACTGACAACTCTATTTATATTCCGAGCTGAGCTGGGAGGGGGACTATTTTCTGACCAGTGTTCTGTTACTCTGAGAGCACAGAAATGTCAATAAGAAGGGTTTGGCTGGTGGAAGCCATTGATCCAAAGCAGAGGAGAGGAAATAAGAGAAAGACACAGAAACAGAGAGGGGAAGAGAAAGATATAGAGACAGACAAAAAGCAAGAGATAGGGACTGTGTAAGGCAGAACCTCAATTCTATACAACTGGGGTTAAAATTGTCTAGATTGTAAATAGAACCAAATGTGATATTTGTCTCGTCCTTTGCAACACATGCTCAAGTGAAAATTGTGCAGGGCAACAATAAATTCCACATAGGACTTGAATGCATCATCTGACAGCTGGGGATTTGAAGATTCATTTGCAGCTCAGTACTGTTCGTCAAAGCAACCTATTAAGGTGTAAACAGGTTCAAAACATTCATTCCAAGTCTGTTTCCACGCTCAACCATGTCCCATAAGTTTATTTAAGATGTTTGGGTTGCAACACTTTGTACCACACATTTGGTGCTGAATTAGGCATTTTTTTAAATGTGCAGAATGGATAAAATGGTCAATGGACCAACATCTTTGGAAAAACCCATACTGTTACACGTGCACCTTAATGGCAATGAGATTATCTTCATGATTAAGTGTTGATGAAGTTGAATGACACTATGCTATCACAATATTAAAGATATGTTCCAACATTTATAGAGCATAGTATAGATATTATACACAGACTAATGTATTCAACAATGACGTAAAAATTGTGACATGTCGGAAAAGATGAAATATATTCTCAGAGTCCAATAATTGATTGAAAAGTTAATGATACTACACAACCACACTGTTGTCTATTGCAATTTTTCCAAATCTAAGGGAGACCATACTTCAAAGTTCTATTGTAAAACAGACACTAAAGGAAGCTTGTTCAATGAAGACCATCATTGTGTTTGAACTAGGCTAATTACTGGTTAATTAGCTAATTGCTGAACTACACTAAGTAGAATTATGGGCAAAAAAGTTGCTCGAAGTTGGCTGGGTATTCCTACGAAAGCCCTGCATTCATGTTAAATGGATTGGGCCCTGCAGTGGCTATCCAGCTGACCTCATTACTGTTGTGAGCCCTCTGACAGTTGACACCATTACTGTGTACTAACTGCCATAACGCACCTTTAAATTCACACTCCTGCTCGGGTAAAGAGCAGTGTCTCGGTAGCTTGACCGGGCTGTATGTCTGCAATGCATTTGATTGGGCTAACCTACTTTACATTGGCTGACCCCAGCGGCTTAATTAGACGGTGTCATCTGAATGCCATGGCCCGCTCAGCAGTCCAGCTGTCATCCCTGCTCATTTAGCTGCACTAGTCTGAGCGGCGCCCTGCGTGAACAAACTTTTCATGAATCACGACCTTTAACCTGTCTTATCAAAGTAAAGGACGTGGTTCTATTTTGAAAACTTATTGTTTTTTTGGGCTTTTAAGTTTCACTGCCAGAGTGCTTTTTTTAAATGGTGCATCAGCCTGCAGCAGATGGCACAAAAATTGCATCTCACTGGCCAAATGACTGGGTAAAAAATCTTCTGTGCATGTGTTTCAAGGAACCAATTGTTCACACGTTGGAAGCATGAGCCAGACAGTAATCAAAAATAGACACACAAAATATAAAAAAAAGGGGTTATTTAAACACATCTAGTTCTCATTTGCTGAAAATAGCATTTTAGTCGAGGCTCGGCAACAAAGCAGGATAAGCCTGGTGTGAGTGATCGTCAGTCCTGTTGTGACTCAGCGTTTTTTCAGAGGTTCTGCTTTAAACCCTTGAACTGCAACCACCACCTTCCCTCAAAGCAACCTGACTAAATTTGTAGTGCTGCCTTGCTCCATGTGATTAATATAACTTAACCTGGCTGCCCCAAACTCACTGACTCACCCTCTAATTAATGTAGGTGAGGTGGCAACTGTGAATCACACCAGGAGCTCAACTTTGTGCTTCAGGAGCTGGTAAAAATACATTCAATGAATAAAACAGCTTGGAGTTTAAAAAAAAACAAAAAAAAAACATACACATCTGGCCTCCCACCTTTGAACTAACCTTAATACTCATGATAGACAGATGTTTGGATATTAAGTAGAATGATAAAACAAAATAGCTGCGGACCAGCGCCTTAGATTGTTACTATCTCCTTTCACCAGGGCTTGTGCTCCATGAATGAAAAAATGCTTGTGATAATGCCAAGAAAACTGATAACACTGTTACAAATTCTGCAACAACACAAAGGCAACAATAGGGAAAACTGACAAATCCCAGTATGAGAGATGCTAGATTCATATATATATAAATATAATCTGTGGGAGGCAATATGTTAGACCCATGCTGTGAAAATACAAGCATGCACTGTCGCAGCTTGAAAGCAGGATGCTGGTCGGGCCCACACGTGACTCAACACCTACTATATTACAAAATGAAGAATTTTAACAATCCTCTTGGTGGAAATTATTATTTTTATACCCCGTTTTTAATTGCTCAAATTGCACACATGCACTGCAAGAGGCAGCACTGCAATATCTAAGTCTTATGAACCTTATGAACTGTGTTAGCTTTGCATGTTGGTGCACTTAGAGATGCTACTTCTTAGCTTAAAATGAAAAAAAATAATAATAATAAAAATAAAAAATTGTAGCCATGAATCCTTAAATTGAATAAAACATTTCATTCGAGAGATTGGCCATTTCGATCCGAGCCAGGAAGATCTTACACTGACACAAACGAGCACACACATACTTCACAGACCACATGGTGCGTCTCATAATGAGAAACACTGCGGTTATCTTGGAACCCAATGGCGTTTTCATTCCTTAGATTGGAGGGCAATGGGAGATGAAGGGGCTGTCCTCCAGCTTGTTAGCAAAGAAAGACTATAAAACACGCCTGATGTTAACCTGCCATTCCCAGAGGAGGTGTTACACTGTGTATTGATATACAATACTGAATAGAGACTCACCATAATTCCACTATCAAAGCCAAATCATCTTGGTCACCCCATGGTGGAGTTTGTCATCAACGGCAGGATAGGTAGTTTCTCAATACTGCCCATATTAGCGTTTGTCAAAATCATGTCTGCACTGGGTCCAAGATTATCAGAAGTTGTGCCTCAAGGCAAATATATATATATATTTTTTTTCAACCAGGAAGTTAAAACACAGATCCCTTACATAGAGCACCCATGCACACACAAATCACCCACTAAGATCACAGCAACGCCTGAGGCACACTGAGCCTCCCAGGTACCTTTGACCTGCTGAGGAGGGCCAACTTGAAAGGACATGCACAGATCAGATTTTTTTAAATGGCGCACAAGTTGTTATACTTCCATGTATGGTCCACAGTTGTTAATAAAAGCTCCAGTTTGGTGGAATTTAGACAATGAAATCACTGAGTTGTGTCTTATGAGGGTGACACGATTACCTGAAGTGAAATAGTTTTGTAAAAAACGTAATGAAATGTGAGTTATGGAAATTCAGCGATGTTTGAATTCCATTGTTTTTACATGGGACACATGGGTGAAAGTCTGAAAATTGTTCGTCCTAATCCACCTTATCTTACATCAGCCCTGTCATGAAATTCCCAGGTTTTATACTGCACCTTGTTATCGTTCATAAATAATAAGGCCACTAGAGGGCAGAAAAGGGCAAGGGGAACCTAATTTTTATACATTCTTTGGAACTGAAGCCGCAAACATATTTTTTATGTTAACAGTTCTGTTAGTTTTGTCTTGGATCCTGATGTGATCTCTAGCTGTGAATGAAACAACACACAAAATTCACTTTTATTGTATGCACCTAGAGCTTGGATTTTCACTGCAAGAAACATTTTCCCTGAGTGTAAATGTGAATGTCACATATATTGTTTTGGTGAGGTTGCAACATAAGAACATGCTGTGTCTTCACACGGAATACACCACATCGACACTCTTACACAGCAATGCCAACAGTGTTATTGTGTTCATATTTAAATCTGTGAAACATTTTGCCCCCGCTGTTCAGCCCTGTTTTGTGTTGTGTATAAGAGCTGCTCTCTGGTGTGCCATTGTGTTGCCGATTACCCTGAGGGCACGGCGATGCTACCTCGCCTCTCTGTACAGTGTGTCGCATTGTTTTGATGTGCAACTGTGATCTTTACTGTTAAATAATAACTACTGTAGCACAGTGATTACCATGTCTGCACGGGCTGCAAGACTGTCAAATGATGTGCCTCAAGGCGAACATTTTTAACCAGGAAATACACACACAGATCCCTAACATACAGCACAGATGCACACACAACTCACCCACTAAGATTCCAGCACAGCCTGAGGCGCAATGAACCTTCCAGGTACCACTGACCTGAGGTGGGCAAACTTAAAAGGTTCTCTGGATATGGAATACTGCAACATGGGGTCTATAAAAAGCTATAGCAGCTGGGTCGACATTGAAGACAGCAGTAAGATAGACAAGACAGAAGACATGAAGATATTACCTGAACAATGGTGCATTGGTATCATTGGGTCAACAAAAGTGTGGCTTGCATGGCTCTTAATACAGAAATGAAATCCATCC
>JAOWBC010000935.1:2832597-2855509 GCA_028566105.1 Hypoplectrus providencianus | reverse complement strand
AAAAGCTTATTATGCATGCTGAAGTCAAATTAATTTTTTATCTATTTTGCACAAAGCTTAAGTAATGATTACTTCCATTAGATTTACAATTTGGATTAATTCTTATATGTGTTATAGAAGGGAACACTTCCACAATAAGTCCCAATAATCAGAATAATATTGAAATAAAATCAGCAAATTTGGGACCATGGGCCATATAATGGTTGATATCTAGCATGAAAGATCAAATATTGACAAATACATTCACCTTCTCTTGTTTATAATGTTGGGTCATTCATGTATTGATGTTAAGAACTTGATGTTCTGTATTTAAAAATCTTTATTCAAAAAGTGTCTAAAGATTTCAGAAAAATTGAATTATAAAGTCCAGTATGAAGTATAAAGCAGAAAATACTCAAACAAAATAAAAATATCTCATGTATTTTAGAAAATGCCACCAATGCCAGTAACCGAATGAGTGTTTGAGCCGGGTGAGTTTCACTCGACTGTAACCATGTTAAGTCCATCTGGTTTGAATCTTTATTTCAGCAGTTTTTCATCCCTGCTGCCCAGCCGCAGGGAGGCATTTTCATCATAATTTACTACCGCAGTCTAAACTGAAGCCCAAAATCGTGATACTACTGTCAAAATCACCTTATTCTACATTTTACATTTAAACCAATGCCAAAATCCAATTCAGACCATTCAATTCTACCTTCCTCAGCAACACTAAGGAGCATGATTGATTTTGGATGTAAAAAAAAAAAAAGGCTGATGCAGATCACCAGCTAATTATCAGTCTTATTTAAAATGTCAGCATCCAAACCTCAGCCACTAGATTTCACACTTTAACACGGAACTTTACCTCCTTCCACCAAGTCCGACATTTTCGAGAGCATGAAACTAGTTGCCAGAGGGGTCATTTACAATTTCCCTATCGATGTTTCTTGTCTGCTTATACATCCCAAATGGAAACAACTCCTGCTCAGATTGGATTATTAAATGAATTCTGATGTCGGAAATTGATCTCCGCCACCTCAGGCAAGTATTGACACATGTAGAACACGCTAGCTCACATTTGCAGTTTGTACGTGTCATTCATTTCTCATTTCCGTAAAGGAAAAACACGCGCTGAGCCTCCACATTGCAAAGGTCGACTTCCACAGCTGGTTGCATTTCTTTTTTTTACCATGCAGTGCTGACTTTGAAGCAGCGCCGGCCGAGGGCGATTCTCGATCGATCATTCAAGCACTATACCGTGAAGAGGGCACCCAGTGTCTCCCAATCCATCTGCCATGTATGTCTTTGACATTTTTTCCGCCCAGGGCATGTATTGACAGCCTATTCCCCTTATTTTCCCTCCGCTGAGCCCTCCACCTCCACACATACTGTACATCCCCGCGGGCCCGGTTCATCAAGAGCAGAGGAAGGTGTTCCAGGTTGATCGGTAAATGTGTTTGTGTCCTTTCGGTGTGGGTGTTTCAATGCGGTGACACTCATGCAAGGCCTCTTAAGGATTCCGGGCAGGTACCGTACACGGTAGGCAATGAGGCTTAGAGAGTAAAAAGGGGCGAGATGGGGACTACAAGTATAAAATCATAAAGGGATAAAAAAGGGCGATGAAAGAGAAAGAGAGGGAGGTGGTTGGTGTTGACCATGGGGGATTGTGCCAGAGAGTGAGGCCAGGTGTGTGTCAGCGGCAGTGCTTTGTGCCATTAGTGCCGGTCAAAAGGTGGCAGCACTGAACACAAGGACATGCAGCGGCCTGCAGGAAGGTCAGGCCCACACACTGTCACACACACACACACACTCTCATACGCATGGAGCTCTATGGACGGGAGCTTTACGGATGCAGCGCTAAGAACCTCCGCCTGATATACACCGTCTGCAGTGATGACTATTTGATGAAATTTGATGCCGGTGTATTGTGAGCTTTATCGGAACTGGCAAGGGCACCCATGCATTTTAATGTCCTGTCTCTTTCCCACTACTTTGTGGTTCGCGTCTCTCTCATCCCAGCCCTCCTCACCCACCCCCCCTCCCGGCTTAGTTTTTCCATTTCTCCATTGAACAAGCAAAGACAGAAGGATTATGCTGATAAATTCAACAAAGACGAGCTGAAAGACTGAGTCAGAGGACACAGGAGTGGATGAGCGTGCACGTGAGACAAGCATGTGTTGCACGTCTTAGCGAGGGTGTGTTTGCTCGTTCACGGTTTTGCGCTCATGTGCATTTTTTTGGACGCGGAATTCTCCTTTGAGGTCTTTGACGCTGTTACGCCACTTTTCCCGTGTGAGAGACCGAGTCGGTAAACTTGACCGACTTACAGATTTCAGCTGTAAAAGCAACACACCTCACACGCCGTCATCCTGCTGAGTCTGACAGACGGTGTGTCATCCCACAAAATACAGTGATAAAAAAAATAAAATAATAACTTGCTCCAGCCGGAGACGATGACACTTTGATGTAAGACAAAGCTCTACCCATGCAACCGGTCTCTGCACAGCAGGCTGCGGAGGATGATGGAAATAGATGTAAAGTGAGAATTCATATACCAGTATCCAGTGCTGGAAGCAGTGCTCACATGCTTTCCGACTGTGAAAATATGTATGTGTAAGCAGGAAAAAATTGTTATGCCTATTATACTTTCTGATGTCAAACTATTTTTTTTATTGACTTTAGGTAGTACTGCAGCTAATGATGATGGAGGAAAAAAAAAAGAATAAAACAGTTTGGAGTAACTAAATCATGTTAAAAAAAAAAAAAACCCATTAAATTCTGCCCTCCTAAGCCATGACTGATTCTACTAAAATGAAAATATTTACTGAAAATCCTACTGAACTGCAGGCTGTTTACACAGAGCAGAGAGGAGAGGACAGGAATGGACATGAGAGGTAAAAATGTGGAGACCATTTTCCTTTAAATATTCATGTCACTTTTGGGGCACTTGGAAAAGTATTGCATACTTTTAATCTTTAATTTATTCATTTTTTTTTAAATAATAGAAGAATTTCAACCTGTATTTTTTTTTAATTTTTTTTTTAAATATAATTTGTCATTATAATTCTGACATTTTGAGGTGATCCCACTTTTAACCATGATTATCCTGATTCCAAAGAGGTGCAGGAGCTGTATAATTATATATTCAATATTGCAGCAAAATAAAAGGACACAGTGAGTAAAATATATATTTAAAAAAAAAGAAAAAAATAGCATTTTTTTACCCCTTGAATGAGCCTATTTGAATGCCTGACATCCCTCTGGTTTTGTTGCAGTGCTGCAGACCTGGAAGTGAAGCTAAAACCGTAATGCATTATCAGTATTTGGCATTAGGCAGGTCAAATTCAATCTGCTGTCAGCCTAAAATAGGAAAATGCTGTGTTGCATCTAAAAACAGAAACTGGACTGTGGTTTTTGCACATTTTTGCAAAGACTACTCATCATTTGTTGTTGCAGCAGTTGGACTGAAAGTTTGTATGAAAAACATATTAACTTTCCCCCTGCCACTCTCTTATCTCTCTTGTGCTCTATTGCTTACGATTGCCAGCATGGTGAATCTAACTCATGGGTGGATGCTGGTGCTGTAGGTCCACGGGTCAACAAACACACTTCAAACACACCGAGAGGGGACCAGCAGCCAAATTGACTCAACTGAACAGGGGAACGGTGTTTCTCTCTTTACTCTCTATTTTCCCTTTCCCCTCCCCGGGGGGAAATACACAATGTTTTTTTTGGCTTCCTAAACAGCCCAAGGTACCAAAAAAATGGAGGTGATGGAAAATAAAGGGACAGCGCGACACATTTTTAACTGGAAACAGGAAATTAAAAGTCTCTTTTCCGTCCCTCTTCATTGCATGAGAATCATGTTTTCCCTGTGTGTGTCTCTGCAGAATATCTGTATGAAGGCGTGTCAGTATCTTTGCATTTAAGTACAATAATGCATGGCTTTATGTGCACATATCTATCAAACAGAATCAGATAACTGTGTGTTAAATGAGCAGCGGTTTCCATTTTAGAGGAGCTTATTATCCCTGCCCCCTGCCCTCGCTATCTCTCACTCTGGCCTGGGGACAGTTCCACTCCCAGGACATTCCCTCACAATCCTATCCCAGGATCTGCGCAATCAATATGCACCGGCTACTTTTTTAATTATGCAATTCATCCTCTCCACATGCCGTCTACGTTCCGATTTCCTCCCCCCCAGCCCCTTCCACACACCCTAATCCCTCTCCATTTCTGCAGCCCTTTTTCTCTTTGTTTCTCTAATTTCTTTCCCTTTAAATAATTACTCGCACAGGAACTGAATGTACAAAAGCAAGGCGGCACGCATACACAATGACTAACAGTCTCATTTAGGCCTATTATTAATAATTTACTACCTGTTTGCCGGACAAGCCTTGGCATCCTGCTGCACAAATAAAGCCTCCGAGGAGATCCAATGGAGGTTTAGACACAATAGTAAGATGTGATGCAATAAAGGGACCAAATCAAATTGGTCATTCATTGTTTCGTGGTAGAATGGGTGAACTTATGGGTCTGCATCTACTACACAACTAGAAAGTATTTCATACAAATTAAGGTTCAAATTCTTGGACTATCCCATTAGCTAAGTTGGGGTCAGGACCACCTCATTGCTGGTCAAGAAGGGACAAAGGACCAGACTCAACTAGTCGGATATATAGAAGTATAATTTTATGGTTTTATCCATTTATTCCCTTAAAAAATAAACTCTAAAACCATAGAACATTTCTTTTTATTTCATTCAAACCTTATCATTCTAACATCAAATTAGATTGGTTTAGTTATATCAACTGACCTATAATAAACAGATACTATCTCAAAGCTCTGCACCTTACACAGTCGCTGCATGTTCCTATAATTCCACATAAGCCTTAAAATACACTACTGATTCGACATTCAGTCTCCAGAATGACAATGAAAGAAAGATAAAGAGCATTAGTTGTCAAGAAAACCAATAAGCCATGTTTTTTGGAGCAAATCAAATCAAAGCCGAAAAGCAATCAGCATTTGCTGTGTTGTTCCCTTGTGACCAAATGCTACAGCACAACTGAATGTTTGTGTCTTCAAATGAAACCTTTTCAAAACCAATTATATCTCAAAAACTGCTTAGACGTCAAGTTAAAAGTTGCTTCCTATCTCCAAAGGGTGCAAGCGAGATATGAGGTTATCAACTTGAATAAAGAAATAGACAAAACACAGAGCAAAGTGAAGGCAAGTCACTGATGACCAGATATAAAGACAGTAAGAGGGAGTTATATGAAAATGAGGACAGTGGAGTGGATTCACCCAGAGCCTGGTTAAGATGGATTCCACTCAGGCAGAGTGCATCGCTCTCTTTCTTTTGCCCTGCACACACAGATGAGCCTAACTTATCTCTCTCTTACCTTACTTTTTCCTTGTTCTGTCTGAAATTCTCTGAGGCACACACACACACACACACAAACACACACGGCTGCTTCATGAATTAAACTAGGGTAAAGACAGGGTTCAAAGCCTGACTGATTTCTCAGAGCTGGGCGTACAGGCTGCATTTTAAACTCAAATCACCTGCTGTCTTTTCTTATCTTTTCTCACACTGAATAACTTGGCGCAAAACACACACGCAATAAATTAATGCTAATTCTTTGTTTTTTTTTCTCCGTCTTTCCTGCTTTGTTAAGAAGACCCCCACAGTTGGACAATGCCTTTTGGCTCTCAGGGGCCCCTTCTACAACGCAGTGTTACATTAGAAAGGTGTAAGAGTGACCTCTTCTTGGGAGGTTGTGAGTGTTGTGGTAGAGCAGGGGCAAGAGTGCAGGAGATTAACTGAAAGAGGGTAAACCTGTGTTAGAAAAAAGGATAGAAACAAACAAGGTCTGGGGTGTGGGTGGTCTACCAGGTCTTTAGGCTATGGTGGGTATAGCAAGGTCTAAAGAGTACAGATGATAAAGCAAGGTCTGTAGGATATGGTTGGTAAATTAGGTCTATAGAGTATAGTTGGTTAAGCAAGGTCTGTAGGTTATGGTTGGTAAATTAGGTCTATAGGGTATAGTTGGTTAAGCAAGGTCTATAGGATATGGTTGGTAAATTAGGTCTATAGAGTATAGTTGCTTAAGCTAGGTCTGTAGAGTATGGTTGGTTAAGCGAGGTTGAAAGAGTATGGTTGGCAAAGTGAGGTCTATAGAGTATGGTTGATTAAGCAAGATCTTTAGAGTAATGTTGGTAAAGCTATGTTTATAAAGAATGGTATGTAAAGCAAGGTCTCTGCAGTACAGCTGGTAAGGCAATATCTATGGAGTATGATTGGTAAAGTGAAGTCTTTAGAATATGGTTGGCAAAGTGGGATCTGTAGATTATGGTTGATAAAGCAAGGTCTATAAAACTTCCATAGGTCCATACACAATATGATTAGGAAAGTAAGGTGCAAAATGTACAGTTGATGTAGAGTATGGTTGGTAAAGTGTACAAATATGTATATAAAAAATATGTTATAAAAAAGGTCTCAACAGTACAGCTGGTCAAGCAATATCAATAGAGTGTGGTTGGTAATGTGAAGTCTAGAATATGATTTGTTAAGCCAGATCCATAGAGTATGTTTGAAAAAGTGAAGTCTCTAGAAAATGGTTGGTAAAGCGAGATCTATAGAAAATCTTTGTAAAAGTGAGGGCTAGACAATATAGTTGGTAAAGCGTGGTCTATAGAATATTGACATATGGAGGAATGGAAAGATAAAACAGGATATGTAGCAGGAGAGTCATAAGTCATGGAAGGAGAGCAGCCCTGGGAGAGTACTCAAGAAGGGTGAAGAGAAACTGTAAAACATTTAAAAAAGAAGATTAAAGTAAGGATCTTTGTAGGAATGGAGGAAAATGTGAATCAGGGGTATGAATCTGAAGAGGCTTGCTCTATGTGCTTGTTATCTCGAAGCACTGTGAACATGTTGGATGTGCTGCACGGCTGGTTCTCTGGAGACCACTGGAAGCATGGAAACCATCTCCTCCTGCTCCAGTATGGGTCTCTTCTGCCTCTTCTCACAGTCTTGTATTATTCCCTTTCCATTTCTGCCAGTATCTCTTTTCCACTCATGTAATGTGTGGTCTTGTATTGGTTTTTTTGTTGTTGTTTTTTTTTCAAGGTCGTGCTGTCACAGAGATTTCTAAAAATGTATTTCAACATTTTTCTTTGCTAAAACAATAGCTTCAGCAAATGACTATTCAACTTTGTTATGGAAGTAAGCACAATACTATTTTATAATGCTGTTTTTAATGGTACCCATATGCCTAGTTGTCACATTTCATCGCCTCCAAATATCTGAAAGAGAGAGATAGTGGCTGCTTGCCATCAGATAATTTAAAACTATAATCTCACAAAAATGGCTGACAACTAGAGTTTGCAGCAAATGGTTTTCTAATGGATACTGTGAATGGGGTGTTCAATTTAAACAATCACATAGGTTAAAGCAGAAGAACAGCAGAAACTGAAAAAGGCAAAAAAGAAAAAGCAAGAATTTGATAACAGAGTGACCTTCTATTGCAGCGACCTCGCTCTCTGCTGAGAATGTTTGCTCGAGATTTAGAAAGTTGAAAATATTAAAGGTTAGAAAAACATTGTGCAGAACAGAATTTTGATTCATATTTGATCGGTGCTGTCTAGTTTGGCTCCAGTTCACAAGCATGCCTGAGAGCTGTGTTCAAGACTGCTCGGCTCTGATTGGCTGACTTTTTTTTTTTTTAAGGCTGTAGTTTATTTCAAATGCAATAAGGAGCACCAGAATGACCAATTACTGTCAGGATATATGTATATAGTTTCTTAAAATATGACAAAAATGTATACATAAGAAGTCAGTGGCTGTCTATTTAAACTGGGACTTGTTTTGTAGTTTTGGTGATGGTGGTTTCAGGGTTTTTATTGGTGTCAATGTGTGGGCATAGACTAAAAAATCTGTTTGATATGGCTAATATTATTAAAGAATTTGACAAATATAAATAATAACAGGGTGATTTCAAAATTTGCAAAAGTGTAGAGTTCTGTTTGAACAAGAGCTTGTAAGCGAGGTAAAGTGACAGCTAGCTACCAACTACCTACCACTAACTACCATTTTTAAAATATGAACCAGTGCATAGCAGCAGAATATGAGAGCAATATACATTGTGTAAATGAACATGCCAGTTTATGACACTTTTCTCCATACTTTTGCCATCCACCTATCACTATCGGTGATCAATGCTGTCTGAGTGACTGACAAGAGCACTCAGGTTGCTTCTTGTTCTGTTTTATGGCGGTTGGCAGCCAGTGTTAAACTGCAAAACTGTAACTTAGACTGATGCCTCTGATCTGCTAGGTAGCTTTTAAGGAAACAGATTGACAGACAAAATGACACTGAGAATTCTTGAGTTTTTATATCACCACATTTAGAATAATGTCCTCTAATGCCACAAAGAAAACCAGTTTAAGTCATTGAATAAAAAGTCCCCCCATTAGTGCATTGGTGTGCATCTTATTACCATTGGACTGAGCCCTTGAAAGCCCAATTAAGCCCAATATTACCTCTGATTGTGACTTTTCCCAACTGCTATTTAGTTGGTAAAGTGTTGGTGTAGTGAGTATAGTTGGTAAAACCAGGTCTACCTCGTACAATTATTAAAACGAGGTCTATAAAGGTGGTTGGAAAACAGAGGTCTAGGGTATGTTTGGTATGCAAGGTCCATAGATTACAGTTGATAAAGCAAGGTCTATAGTATAGTTGGTCTAGAGTATGGTTGGCATCACAAAGTCTATAGAGTATGGCTGTGGTCCCTCTTAAATCTGACAAACAGAACAATAAATCCTTCATGCCACTAAATCTGCCTAATTCAGTTTGCTGATCATAAAGTTGTGCTCTTGTATTTTCCACACACCACCGATTCAGTATCAATAATCTGTCCACTAAGGAACAGTGAAAGATTAAAAAAAAAAAACATTTTTACTATTGGGAACAAAAATACAGTATTGGTCAGCAATCACAAGCTGACATCAAGGGATAATTCATCATGAACTTAAATACTAATAAAAATATAATATACCTATATCCCATAATTCTCTACCTCCCTCTTTTGTCTGCTTTTTTAAATGGGTGCCAGCTGCAGTTACCATACGCTACTCACTGGCTTGTCTCCCTGTGTTCACAGTTTCACTGCTGTGATGAATCACTGCCATATGGGAGGAGGAGGGGAGGGGAGGGGAGAGAGAGAGGGATCAACAGAGAGATTGAGAGTTAGATAGGGGGAAAGAGAAGCATGGGCATGAGAGAAATTCAGAATATGGGTTTTACCCATATAATAAAACAGTCAGAAACCGACAAACTGGGACTATCCAGATGGTGCCTATTTCCTTTTGAGGTGAAATACACATTTCAAACCTGGAGTGACCACTTCTGATTGGATTCCACAGCTCAGATTCTCTCTAGGAAAAAGTGCGACTGCTGCCTTCTTTTCCTGAACACTACATCTTGTTAATACCAAACCAATTATGTCAACATGTTTAATTATCAGAACAAACAGAGAAGACAGCATGCCTTTACAACCTTCATCAAAACATTGTTAGAATTGAACTTGGCACAAGTTTGGGGTTGAACCACATGTGTTCAGATCAGTCAACGCATACAGGCTTGTGTAAGACAAACCATCCGGTCATTGCTTATTATGGTGTCATTCATACACACTGCCTTTCATTCAGTCACACACAGACACAGAAAATATGTGCAAAAACAACTACGAGACAAGGAGAGCAAGAGATACTGAGAGCAAGTAAGACAAAGGGAAAGTAATTGATGAGAAGGGGTGAGGTGAGGTATGGCAGCAGTAGGGGGGTCCAGCCTTTTATCTTGAAGCAGCATATCTGAAGAGCGGTGACTTCACTGTGAGCTGGAAACCACTTCAATATTTTATCACCGCAGCTAGGCCAGGCATCAGAAGTAAGGATTTTCTCCTTCCTCAAGTCCTTGACAGCCCCTGAAGCCACCAGCGAGGGATACTGATACTATATATAAGCTATGTTTCCATGAACATATTTTGACGTACTGCATAACAAAAGCTGTCTGTAAACAGCAAAAACATCCTCAAGTGTATCAGTTCTTGCCTTGCGTTCCCATGCTAAACATTAAGTAGAAACACCTTTGCCAAATAAGTTTTAATGTAGCAAACATGGCAAATACCAGCTGACATTAAAAATTCAAATTCCTAAAGCCTGATTACCAAATTCATATCATACATAGATGTTTCCGGTTTGCAATCTCCACTTCCAGTTTGCAATTTCTACTCCTCCGGTGTAAAGTAAAACCCCTCAGCCCATTAAAATATAACCAGACAATTGCATTGCCGTTATCATCAAAACTATGCATATTAGCATGGATGAACAGGGACCTGCTCCACCTACTGGTAGGCTAGTAAGTTGTTTTGAGTGGCAAGCTATATGTATGGGTGTTTTGTGGCATAGCTGTTTTTGAAACTGGACCCTTTAGGCTAAACATAACAACTTTGTTTTGAGTGAGTGGCTATTCAATGAGCTGATAACAACCTTCTCAACCTGCTAGCAGGTGGAGCAGGCCTTAACACACCCAATAATATTGGCTGCTTCCAACTGATAACTGCCTTTTAATTACCTGATAACATTAATAACAATCTTCTAATGAAACTGCTTTACATAGCCTAGGCTATTCACTCCAAGTAATGTTTTTTGGGGACATTTTGAGATTCAGATTGACATCTTAAAGGCAGTACTGCTATAGAGTCAGTTGTGAATCTCTTCCTCGCCTTTTGCATCCCTTTCTTTCATCCACTACAGTGCATGTTTTAAAGTATCCCAAAAAATCCCATACAGGGAAAATTATAACTCTTGTCTTTAGCCTGCGGATCTTGATTCTAAGCTAATTCAAATGCAGTCTAACTTGCAAATCATGCAGCTAACACACTTTTAAACCGGTCCAGACAATTCCCAATGCGCTGTGACTTCAAAAGATAAAAAGGGGATGGGAGGAGATTGCAATCCTGCTGTTTTAGCTCCTAAAATGAAGGGATTTCTTGCTTCAGAGCAAAAGCCTCCTCTCTCTGCTGTGCACTGCTGCCATGTATTTACATGAAGCAGCGGTTGGGCCCTCAGGGGGGACCTGTAGGCCCACTCTCTGTTCCTCCACCTCTCTCAGCCATTTTTTTCTTAGTGTACTATATAAAAAAATCAGGACAATAAATGCCAGGCTTTAATTAAAAGCCACACTCGCTTCTACCTCTAATCTAATGAATGAATCCTTGTTTTATAAGGCAGAATTGATCAATATTGCACTGGCTGTAAATAGTTAGCTCTTAAAACATGGAAACCAATACAAGTCAACATGCAACAAGAAGCAAAACTAACAATTTTATTTGACATATGATGAACAACTTAGTGGTAATAATTATATAACCACTATGGAAGGCATTAAGATTTCAATCAAGACATTTTAATAATAGGGGCATAACGAACATGAGATAAGACAAACATGCTTTTTTGAACGTGTATGGAACTGCAACTAGCATCTAATCTCCCGGTATGCTTCAGTTTTATATTCATAACAGTGAGCTATAGAGAAATGCAGCTGTATTCAATCTAGCTGGACCTAAATGGTTTCATATGACCTTTTGGCCTTTTCCCAGCAGCACATTACAGCACTGCTGACGGCGATTGGGTGTGCAAATCAAGGTTGAGGCACCGTACACCTTGCCAATGAAAATTTTGGCGATATATAATCAAATTCAGAAGACCCTCCTCGCCTGCCTTCCCCGCCAGATTCCAATATACAGAGATGCCTGGTAATTGATCGAAAATGAAACCAAATGAGATTGATTGTGGTTTCTGGCTATATGCTCGAGATAAAAAGTAATTCAGGTAGAAGATCAGAGGGGGAGACGAGATATGTGCGAGACGTGTGTGGGAGCGAGAGACAGAAAGAGAGCGAATCTATTGATCAGGCAAAGCTGTGCTGCCTGTCGATACGGGCCTCTCTCCAGGGAGTGGAATGACACAAAATGCAGGGGGCAATATTTATTAGGCTGGGTCTGTGTGTGGAGAGAGAAAGTATGGACGTGAGCTTGTGTGCATTTGCACATGGAGGAGACTCGCACTGATGGGCTTTTAGATCGAAACACACTTAATGCCTGTATGCAGACTACTCATGCATACTCCATCTGTGCAAGTAGCAAAGATCGGCCAATTTAGGAGTCTGTAAGCTGTCTTATTGGAAAGTCAAGCTAACCATAAAACAGAAAATCATTGAAGGGAAGCAGTGGGATATTTCTCATTGAGTAACAGCAGTTTTTTATGATTTTCCATAAAGAATACACAGAAAGATAAAACTTTTATGTTCCCCAAGCAACTGAAAATGTTACTAAGAGCACGGGGGTGAAAACGCCAAAGATTACTTCCCAGTATGAAAGGGAGCAGGAAACTTGCTATGTAATTCCGTATTACTCTATTTGAATACATTTTAACCCATGAAGCTTCGTAGTTGCGTGCGTGATCTACTGCTACACTGGCTGCAGAGAAAATATAACATTTATGCCAATGCCAAATTGAAATTAATAACAAGAGAAACACGGTGAGGGGGGAGGACGACAAAGCAAGTGTTATTGGCAGAGAGTGAAGAGGTGACAATGGGAATTAGGACAGCTAAATTTAACTGTAGGAACCGTGGTGGTGGTGGTGGGGATGTGTGACTGGGGGAGAGGGGTAGGAGGTGTAATAGAAGAGGGAGAGGGAGAAAAAAAAAACATTTAAACTCTCTGCTCTCTCTCTCTCCTTTCACTGCATTTCAATGAGATTTAAACGGCCCTCAGGCTAATCCCAGAACTGCATGTGATTTTCAATTCATCTCCCCTCTAGGTATGTGGACAGTTATTCTCCAGCCTGTTCATTCATGGATCGGGGAGGTGAAGGGCAACTTCGCTCAATGATTTCCAGATCAGAAGGGGGCCAGCTCTTTGTTTGACTGGACACAGAGGTGGGTGACAACAAATGGGGAATCCATGATGGAAAAACCCACCATGTAGATAGTGTTAAATCACCATCCAGCTTCACCATTGACTTCTATGTCAGGTAATGGCAATGCACTAACTTTCTAAATTGAGCACCAACGTCCATCATATGCTTCAATTAATGTTCTAACTTTAGACATTTCCATAGGCTAGAAAACATCACAAGACAAGAGAAAAAACATTGCAGAGTTGCATCTCAAATACATCTCCAGGTTCCCAGCTTTTAAAAAACGGTATACCACTTCAATGTGGAATTTACTGTGAATCTGCTATCTGCCCCTAAAGATAATGTGACAAATTAGGTTAGAAAAAAATGCCATGGTTTTTTAAGGAATGTATGGACCAAATTTCCATTTGTCAGGCACAATGAAGTCCTATTATGAGTGTGCCAAATCAACTTAAATTAAGTTCCATCCATCCTCGCAACAGAATTAAAATTCAGCTTTATTCATGGCATGATCCCCAACTCACCTGAATATTAAAACACTGATAAGTTCTCTGAGTGAATGGGATGAATTAAGAAAACAAAGCACCATCCACATGAACTAGCACAATGCCAAATAAATAATTCAACAGCATGCTGCTGTAAGCACATTTTCTACCATTTGAAGGGAAGGGGTGGGGGTAAAAATTAGCTTTCCGGTGTTGTTTGTTTAACCAGGGTTGGCGAAGGCTTCTAGTTTTGTGTGTGAGCGGTGGAGCCTTAATGATGACACAGCATTTTCTTTCACTGTGTCATTCTTCTAATTTCCAACCCACCTTTTGCTTTAAAAGCCCCTAAAATGGGATTGTTTTGACAGGCCTGTCTGTGGTCACTGCTGATACACAGCCGCTGACTGGGCGGGCTAAGCAACTCTATTTACAAAGAACAGCCGCGCCATGAATAATAGAGGAAGTGCCGAGCACGGGGCTTCGAGACAAGTGAATAGGGAAGAGGTTCTGGCTTATTTTAAGCAGGTCAAGTAAGAAAACACTGTTGGAAAAACACAAGATAGATGCATCTGTAGTGAGTGATCTGTCAGAGGGAAAGCAGAGCGTGGAGTATTCAGCAACAAGATGATTCATGGAGACAGGTCGGATGCTCCAGCTGCATCTTCTTCAGCATCCCAAACAAAATAAAGCGCTTCTTAGTTTTCCGATGCATGGCATGGAATAACAAAGCACAAAAAAATGCATATTATCAATGCTGCAGAGCTGCATTTTCAGCTACAGTCAGAATGGCTGCATTCACAGAGGAGTGGGCCGTCATCGCTGGAGGTTATTAATGTGGTTTCTGCTCTGCTCAAGGACACTTGTCTACTTTGTTATGCTCATATGCCTGGCCTCAATCGATCCCTGGCCCTCCTCTGGTGCACTGTGGGGAAGGCTGATGTGTATTTGTTTCTGTGAGTGAATGGAAGCCAAAGATTCAGAGGACACCAAATTCTGGAGTGATTTCTGAACTGAAGCAGAGACTACAACACAAATATAGGTAGATGGTGTTCATCCTAAACACACCAAGGACATTAAATATTTGATCCGTATAAGATAGCAAAGTCAAAAAAGAGCAGTGGTAGGTAAGACTAATTGCAACACTGTTTGAGTTGTTACACTCACACACTCTCTGTGTGGAATACAAAATGAACAGGAAATCGAGAGCAAAAGCACAAAATCTAAATGCAGGTAAACTAAAAGTACAAGGAAGCAGACTGTAGACTGCCCATTCCCTCAAGTAGCTTGTAATAACCCATGTTTACGTCTTACTGACCTCTAGTGGTCGTAGCCATTATGACAGGACAAAAGGAGGAAGTCAGGTGACTATAAAGAGTGACAAAGTCCAGGTAGGGTGCATGAATGGGTTAATAAACTCAGGACTATGATCAAGGAAACTGGTGTTTCTCATGTGAAACCTTAAGTCAGTGTTGACTTAATTGAATTTATATATGCATATATGAGTTAATTGAAGTTACATAACAAGCAAAGCTTACTTCCTTTAACCCAGAGCACTTTACATTTCTGAATCTACCCAAACTGTGACCATTAGATTTAGGTATGAGTATGTCTTGATCTCCTCCTACCTGTGGAGCACAAATTTAAGACCCCTATGGGTGCCACGGCTACCTCAATACCATGAATAGTAGTATGTTGAATTTGAGTGTAGGTGCAACGCATGTATGTGGTTGTAGGGGGTAGAGGACATGTACCATTTTGGCATTAAAATATCCATAGGTCACTGCCTGAGACCCTGGTGCTCGCACCAATATCCCTTTCATTTAATCTTGAGTTTTCTCTCAGGAGTTTTGGAGCATATACACTTTAGAGTGCGTATAATCTTCTTATGGCCAGAAGTGAGCTGGCAGCAGCTATACACACAGCTTCTGCCCCCTGAGATGGAAAGTCATGGCAACAACAAGAAAGGAGAGAAAATAAGGAAGGAGGGATAAGGAAAAAAAAAAAAAACACATAAACACAAAACCCAAAGGACATCAGGGTTGCTTTTCTTTCTCTGAAAACTATTCTGTAATTATGCAGATTGATACTCCTGATAATAGAGAGAAAAGCAGTTTTATATGGCAAAAACAAGAGGGCTCAGAAGGTTAACCAGAGAAATAAATAAATAATTGCATTGATTTATGTATGATATAAAGCAGCTGTGAGGGTGATTCATGGGTACATTATTAATCTAAATTCCTTCAATCAATTTAATTAATGGTGCCTTACAGAGTGAGAGTCATTGCATATAAGCAACTGAACTTCAGTCATAAAGAAAGTAAATGAAAAAAAAAGTCGTCTGATGTGTCAGATAGTGATGGGACTTGTTTATATACCCCGACTGAGGAAGTCAAACTTTCCCTCGACAGCTTAGGAACGGTGGCTTTGAAAAGAGTGCCATCTCTCTCTTTCTCTCTCATCTGTACTTCACCATGTCATCCATCGGAGTACAAAAACAAACACGGCGAAATGAGCAATAATGTTGACAGACTCTCAACACAGTACATCTCGGTATAGTAACTCAGGGGCTCACGCGCACATAGGTTGTGTCTACATATCTTCATTAACTCCAACACAGAGTCAAAGAGGAGGCAAACAGTGGAGCTTATACACTGGAGGTTAGGGTTTATAATTCAGTTCTGTCACGGCAGTAAATACAAAAAGATTTTACTTCTTGTGAGACTAAATATCAATAGGATCTCTCTGGACACATCGTAATAACCCCAAGATGATATTAAATTCCACACAAGGCTTTGGCAAAAAAAGGGTTTGAGGATAAAAGAAAATCTATTAAAATGTCACAGTGAAATGCACCTCAATGTATATTAATTCTTCAGAGAAGGGAAGGGGGGTATTCCTGATTTATCGGCCTCTTCAGCCGCCGTCATTTATCACCTCACTAGCCACCTGATTCAGGCCCGCTTTAAAATGGCCACTGCGTTTCCGCTTGGGGAATTCCATTACTGGACTGGGGACAGAGGGGAGGATGTGAGGGTAGTTTTAGTCCAGCAGAGTGAAATACAACAGCAAGTGCTCAGGAGAGAGTCACTTTGCAATACAAAGATACTTCTGATTTGAATGTAAACACATGCATACACAGTATATACATGGGTAACATTCACATCAACATATTGCGCAAGAAAAGGCCATATATTGATACATTGCATGGTCCAACCAAATCCAGTCCACTAAGCATTCAGTCAAACAACCAATTAGGTGGACATCTTCAAATGTCCTTGCTTTCTACATTCATTCCATAAAACGTGATCTGCATCTAAGTCCCAAGTATAGACAATGCAAATTGTTTTACCTAATACCACACAAACCATTCAAATATTTAATGTGTTTATTCAGCACGTCCATTAAGAACACATAGAACGAGTGGAAATGTACGTTAGCCCTGAAGCCAATGACTCCATCAAGAGTTAATTTGAATCAGGAAGTAGAAAACCTGGAGGCCAATCAAGGAAATGAGATTCGAGTGAGGTGTAAAGCAACTTTGACTTATTAAAATACTCTTTAGAGTTTGCTATTCACAATCTCTCCTATGTGAATCACGCCTTGCAAAAAGGAGCTCTCTTAAGTCCTACAATCAAGAATTGTTGATTTGCATCAGCCTGGAGGGTGTTACAAAATCATCTCAAAGACTTTAAGTATTCACTAGTTGGACAAATTGTTCACAAAAGAAGACAATTTAGGACTGTGGTTACTCTCCCTAGAATGCTCAGGGTAAAAAGGACCCCGGTGTGCTAAATACTTGAAAGAGTCATTGAAACTGGTTAACATCTCTGTTTGTGAGTCCAATTGAACAGGCAGGACGCAAGAGCACCTTCACACTTTACTTTAACACCGCTGTGAACATGTTTTGTGGACTGATGAAACTTGATTTTTCAGGAAGAACACGCAGTACTGAGTATTCTTTAAAAAGTTAATGGAATGTATTGCTACGAAAGTATTTCATATGCAGTGCATGTTTTCAAACCCCATTTCAAGCTTGTAGCTAAGCCACAATCAGTTGTTATTGTCAGAAAATAGAGGAAACAGAAGACTGTTCCTCAAGGGTGCTGTAAGAGTTCCTGGACTAACAGCTCCTGTTGATTACATCTTTCAGCAAGAACCTCATTACCTGTATTTTCCCCAGGTCTATTAGTAATTTTTTTTTGCCCCTAAAATCCGCCAAAAAAAAAAAAAAAGTTTTTCTATTTATAACTGGGGATTTTAAATGGTTTATCATCATAATCTTCATTTCTGACATTATGAGTATGGTGAACCATGTAAAACAGTGTAGGTGGAAATCACTGCAGTTACCCAACTAGAAATAATGTGTTCTTTTATCCATATCAATGATCTAATCTGATTTATTTTAATGTCGCTATGCTTAGCATGTTAGCATTTGTAATCACACTGCATTAATTTTGGAAAGGCACTCAAAAGACAAGGAAAAAGCGAGACTGCATCTTCACAAAGCCTCTCATGTCTTGTAGTGTATTTCACAAACAAAGGAAAGCTCAACAGATTTTTTAGATTTTTGGGTAACTGAACAAAAAGCAGGATAACAGTGGCTTTTCTTCAACAAAATAACCATTTTGTTGACCAGAATTTCATCCATACTAAAGAAGAAATGTAATCTTGATGGAAAATAGACACCAGTATAAGACACACCCTTCCAATTGTGTCAAAATTTGAGCAAGGTTGCGCCCCACTTTTTTTACTCTTTGATGAAAAAAGGAATGATATAATCCATAAGCTTTGATTACATTTTTACCCTGAATAAAGACGTATTGAAAGTCTGTCTTGAAAAGACTTGAAAGATCACAATAAATGGTACTAATGTTAAAATTTCTCATGCTTTAAATGCTGAAGCCCCTGACACCAGTGGCATGGGATTCCCTCATTCTACAGGGAGCAACAGTGGGGAAAGCGAGTAATGGGAGTTGTACAGGGAATAGAGGGCAGGGAGATAGAGGAGTTGAGGAAGAGGACAGGATGGATAGGGAAGATGAGGTGAAGAGGAGACTGTCAGCTCAACTTATCGACAGCTCAGCCCCCACAGGGATAAATACAAGGAAGATGTGTGTTTGAATGTGTGCGCGTGCGTGTGTGTACGTGTCAGTCCTGATGATCTACCATGTCAACTTGAGTAAAGGTCTCTCCTTGCTGATGCCCTACGGAAACACTGACATTCTCAGCAGTTTCTCGTGTGTTTGTAGGCGTGCGCGGAGAACGAAAAAGAGAGAGAAAATATGAGGGAATATGACTGTCTGACATAGCAGTATTTCCTCCCACCAAATCCTATGCATGGACAGTACTATCCAATACATGATGTATTCTGGGAGTGCAGTCGTCCCCAAAGCACTGGCTATTATTTCAGGTGGTCAGCACTCCCAGTGATAAAAACTGCCTCTGCTTGTATTGCAGCTGTCATTCATCCTAGCAAAGATGATACCTTCCTCTGAGTTTCTTCTGTCTCACATTTAATGAGATGAAAAAAAGGAGGCACATTGTACATTTCAAAACATGTCACAAACCCAATTTGAAATTCATTAATTATAATAATTTTATGGGCATTATCAGTGGTTATCAGCCCACAAGTTTGGGCAAATAGGGCTCTGCTCCACCTGCAGGTAAGCCAGTGGGTTGTTATCATCTTATTGAAAATATATTAATGTGTTGTTAAGCAGCACCCTCTACCAGCAACAGTAACTATAATCTACTCCAAGGCAAAGTGACATTCTGGTTGGAGAAAACTAAATGGGGAGATGCAAAGAAACAGAGAATAGAGTATGAAAAGTCGTACTAAGAGAGGGAAGGAGGGAGGGAGAAGAGGTGATTGAGAAAACAAACCATGACCCAGGAGAGCAGGGTTCCTTTCCCATGTGGAAGCAAATGTCCACTATGTAATTCGAAGTCATTTTGGTTCTGGTGCTTGCTTCGTACTAACAGCACCTTAAATTCCAACCTCGGCCATTGAATGCACTAATAACAACCTCCTTAAGCTATCAGCAGCTAGAACAGGCCCCCACTCACCCATTCCTATGGACTGGTTACTGCTGATAACGCTAATTTAATCGTCTGATTACAGTTAAAATGGGCATATACCACCTGTATTACTTATATAGACTGTATCATCAGTCACTTTCATTCTACATTGTTTTTTAATTGTACTGCCTCATGTTTCGGAAGTTTTTGAAGCAACTGCAAAGGGGATGCAACAAACGTTCTTAAAACTGTTACATTTTGGTGATGTTGAAGACGATGGAGGGTAAAAGGAAAAACTGAATATTTTAGTAGAATAATAAATCCATCCCATTTGACCATGAGTCAGAGAAACCAAGAAAAGTGGCTGGAAATGGATAAAAAAAAATGAAAGCCTTTTAGCGCCTGGCTGTGACTTCCATCTGTGTCATGCTAACACCGTGGTAGCATTCAAAATGCATCCCACACAAAGTACATCTATCCGAGTCATGTTTGATTGCAGACTGTGTGTATGGTATTTGCGAGTACATTTGTTCCACTGAATTCAATCAAGTCCAGAATATTGACACTAGTCAGATGTGCGATGCTGCTATTTACAAAGCGTCAACAAAGGAATTGACTAATATGAAATGTGTGATCTCAGCACCTGTGAGAAATAATTGCTTTCCCTGCTTTTCACTCGCTTTTATATTTTGGTTCTCTTTCCCATGTCCCCGCATACACACATAAGCAAAAGCACAAACACCCCTCCCACCTCTCTTGTTCTTATTCCAGCATACAGTGAAAGGCTTTTGATAATATTTGCAAGTGGCCAGAGTGGTCTCGAAGCAATTACAAAGCCCCATTAATTGTCCTTTCATGCACAATGTGGTTTAAAAGCTCACCCGGTCTTTAATTAAAACCAAGCAAGGAGTGGAAAATCTCTACTGGTTCAACACAAAATAACTCATCAAGACCAAAAGAAACTTTCTTTTGGTCTTTTCACCCAAAGAAACAAGCAGATGCCTGGCTTACCTGCCAAAGCCACCAGGCTCGGAGACAAATAGACATTCGGAGGGAAATGGAGAACAAAATGTTTGTTCAAAGGACTTTGGCAACTGGGGGGACTGATAACTAAAATAACTGTATTCAAAGCTTGAGGGATAATGTAAATGCTCATCATTACAGCGAAAGTTTTTGTTAGCATCCTTTGGCAAATATTCTACAATAAACTTTGAGCAAACTGTTATTGAAGTGGTTCAAGATGAAACTAACTTCTCAGGCTCTGGCTTTACAAATCTAGCTCATGGCAGTGGAATTTGGCCAATCAAAGGTCAAAGGGCATTCCTATTCTACAAATGTAGATGTGCTTGCACATTTATCCCTTGAGATAGTGAAAGCCAGATTCATGGCATTAAATCTGTAAAAAGTTGCTGTCTTGGTATTGGCAAGAACTCACTGCCTACTCTGCTAGCAACCCAAAAACTCAAGATGGATTTTTAAAACATGAGTTGAAGAGTAGACTCTCTGAGTCTGACAATTAACGCAATGAAACATGAAAATATTGTTGAAGTGTTCCAGAGATGGAGGGAAAATGTTGCTAATAGTTTAACCCTCTACTAAACATAGCCCGAAGGCTCACAGCTGCTGTTAATTGAAGTTAATATTTATGTAGCTAGCTGGATCCTCTAATCACAGCCTGTCAAGCATGTGCACACATCAATGCTCATCTGTTGGTGGTGGGGGGATCTTAGGACCAAAAAGAGAGCGCTGTAGAAGGGGCTTTTATTGAAACCATGGCATTTTTTTGCATTTTTTCCATCAAACGTCCTACTCCAGCTTTAATGTTCTGGTGAGATATGCTCAGTTCTCCTGCAAATGTACTCTTGAAAACTGGCACACTGATTGAAAATTTCAATTAATGCCAACGAAAAGCACCACTTCCACCTAAATCGTATATGGAGCCGAACTATTACTTTCACCCGCCGCCCTCAGCACCACAGGCAACAGATCAGGGCCATCCACCCTCAACCAATCCCCTTCAAGCTCTTTGACATGGTGACTTCTAAAGTCCAATGGGCTTAGTGGTGCCCTCTTTTGGGGGAGCCAAAATTGCCTTTGCATGCCCAAATACTATTTCATTCCCACCTTGCACTCTTTTTTTTTTTTTTTTTTCCACTGCTCTCCAACCATCCTCTCATTTCTCTGCCCATGCTTTCACTCGCAGTGTCTGGAAACGGAAAGATAGCTGCAACCTCCCCGCTCTCTTTTCCATCTCATTTATGGAGCGGCCCACAACTGAGAAGCAGAGAGGGGTTCTCGTGTGTGTGTGTGTATTTATGGGCATGAAAAAAAGCAAGCCAAGTGATTATTCAGGATTCACACTGCGTTTCTGGCCTAATGAGGTGGCGGTTAATTGCTAGGTCCGGACAGCAGCTCTTTGGGGCTGGCTGGCAAACGGTGCACGGAGAAGATGAGAGCCATGGAAGAGGTGGGAGGAGTGAATAACAACAATCAACAAAAACGAGAATGGAGAGTGATAGAGAATATGAGCCAAAAACTCGAGTCAAACCCTTTTCATGAGTTGGCGTTTACGTTACCAAGCTCCTCTCTCTCTCTCAGATGGCTTCTGGGGTAAAAGCAATTGATTTCCTTTATTGGATCAGGGGGGTTTGAGGGCTGTTTTTTCCTCCTCTCTGAGATTTTGAAGCTCTGCTTACTCATTCCTCTTGAGTTTGGGCTGGTGATGAGAATCTGAGAGGGCTAAAGCCTCCCCTTAAGTCTGTCTTGATCCACGCTGTGTTGAGCACTGAGTCCATGTTGAAGCCAGTGTGACCTTCATCACAACAAGCGGCCTGACAATCGATGTTAAGCCTAAACCAAGTGCATTACACTCACAGCGAGGCTGGATTCGTGAGGCTATTTTGCTCTGGAGACCGGTAGTATCCTTGATTTTCTCTTTTTTTCTCTGCTTTTTTTTTATTCTCTCCTCTTTTTTTTTTATTTTAAGCGATGTACCAGGCAAATGATCACCTGTAGAGTTGCTGGTCAGGATGAGAGTGAATGCATTTCAGTAATCAGGTTTCATTTAAATCTGGCGAGGAGAAAATAGTAGAGGGGCTAGGCATGACCAATGCCTGTTGAAACCTATCAAGCCTATTAAGCATTAACAGTAGGCAAGCAAAGCAAGGAGTACAACACTTACTGAGCTGCACTTTAGAATTGTTCAAGTCAATTCACTTTGTGTTATGGCCCTCCTATGGCATAAATAAAGGATTTAATGAAAAAAAAAAAAGCTACAGTAAATACACACTCAAACAATAATGGAATTAGAAAATAACTTTTTACAGTTCAAATGAAGGAAAATCACATTTGCCACTGCCTTTTATCCATTTGAGATCCACATAGAGCCATTTATGTGTTTTTTGGGGAGGAACAGGGTATTTTAAAGGGGAGATATAAGA
>JAOWBC010000935.1:2803340-2818099 GCA_028566105.1 Hypoplectrus providencianus | reverse complement strand
TAAACCCACGCACCCACGGGGAGAACCTGCAAACTCCATACAGAAGTGCCCGGCCCTGGATTCGAACTCACGACCCTTGGTACCAAGCACTCTTGCTGTAAGGCATGAGTGCTAACCACTGCGCCACCGTGGGGCCCCAGTAAAGCATATTTGAAGTAATTACATCATGATGCAGATGTGTAAGAGGTCGGAATTCACGTTTTGTATTGTCTGTCTGCAAGATCACAAGCAATCAACATTTGTTCTTTGAAGAGAATTTGGATTTCTGTGAATGTGAAATGTTCATCTATTTATGCCTTTGTACTGACTTAGTTTGTGATCACGCAACATGAAGGTTTTCTTGACCTACAGGTGTTGACATCACAAGTGATCCATTGGTGCCAGTAAAAAACTTAGTTCCTAAAAAAGTATCCTACTTCCTTCTTACGATTAACAGAGCCCAGCCCTCCCCGCTAACAGTACTTACTGAAGCAAACCTGCACTTTCCCTGATTAAGCAGCTGCTCTCGCCCAACATCAAAAGAAAAAACAACCATTTCACAGTGAGAAAAAAAAAAAAAAATGTTTTAAACCTCCACACTCTCACACTCCGCCTGCAATCCCAAACTGTCATACAAGCAGATTCTGATAATGCCACATTGCTGGAAAATATTAATTTACAGACTGCTGCACCACTGGGTGTATAGTGTAAACGCTATAATCTGCCTTTTGATTATTTGGCACATTCTTCTATAAACACTCTGTTGTTTTAAATATTAATTAGCATGAAAATAACATGACTTTCAATCTACTGATCAACAAGGGAACAAAGCTGTAATCACAGTGACATAATTACATCTCAACATATCTTACTGACTCTGTGCAGTGCACACAACAAAGCTTTGATTTATGTGCTCAATATTAAATCTTTCCTCAGCCTCACTTTCATTATTTGTGGGGATATGGTGCTTATCAGACAACTGAATGGAATGGAGCCTGCTCCACCTACAGGCAGGTTGAGAAGGTTGTTATGAATGGCAAGTCATTGAAAAGTAACCAGTTATGTTGAGATACAAGGCCATACTTTCATTTCAATATTGCTATAAAATGGCTTTCCTAAGGTTAGAGAAGGTTGGTGGCTAAATCGCTCACCATGGCAGTCTACATGCTGAAGTGTCCTATGGCAAGATACTGAACACAAAAATTGCTCCTGTTCTTTGCTGTGTTCAACTGTGAATAAATTGGTAGCCTCAGTCACCAGTACAAAGTAGTTGGTGGAGCATAAAGGTCTTGGTTATGAAAGAAGTTCAGTTGTTGCATAAAACTTGCTAATTAAAGACATAATATTGTCAAATTTTGGCTTACATGGGACATAAATAGGAGTATATATGACACTCTTCTTGTCTTTGTGACCACTGAAAGTTCTTTCAGACAAGAGCCTTCCATTGGGAAGGATCCTATCTCGTCCAAGGATACTTCAGCATTTAAACTGCCATGGTCAGGAGTTGAACCACCAACCTTCCAATTAGTTGGCAACCTCTCTACCAACCGAGCCACAGCTTCCATTCAATGTGGCTACCCATTCATCAAGCTTATAACAACCTACTGGCCTACCAGCAGGTGGAGCAGGCTGTTAGCCAGCGACAACATCCATTCAGTCATCTAGAAATATTCAAAGGTGCACCCCACCATGCTGGTAGCAGTGAAAAGCCACAACCTTATGTAACCATATTAGGTACAACAATAATTCCATGTTGAGATTTTTCACTTGCCTGATACCTGAAATGGACACATTTACCAATACACAGCGTGTTTGAGATCAGAGCTGCCTCACAGTCGGAAACACTTAGATATATATTGAAAGAGCCTGTACTTAACCAGAGTATTTCTATTTACTGCTAATTTACACTACTACTGCACTGCATTTCAATCAGAAAGATTATTAGTCAGCTAAAAATAATAGCTACAGCAAAACAGTATGCGGTTTATTGACATAAGACATCTCCATAGGCTGTTTTCAACTCTCCCGTTGGGTGTAAAGGAATTATAATAAAACGAGTACCATCTAGTTTATAAATATAGGCATGGACTTGTTACCGAAGCATTAGTTCTCATGGCATCCCCACTGTGAATCACACATTGTACCTTTCAGAGAGATGTTTGTTGCGGATCCCCTGTGAAGGTGTTTTTGCAGGTAGATGACAGTCAGCATTACAGTCACAAAGAGACAGAGAGTTGACATTTTGAAGAGGAGTAGTGTGTGCTGGGAGGTACGCTCCTGAGGGACGTCCTCCGACAAAAAGTTTGTCATTGCAGAGCCACTTAAGGCGTGTTTTGATGATCTTGTGATTCAAACACAGTCGACATGAATAGATTGCGCAGCACGAAGCCGGACACATTGGGAATGACATTTGCTGCTTTACATTTGATGCTGGGAAAGATTTATCCCATAAGCCTGTCCACGTACTGTTCTGGGAGAACATCAGAATACACGCGGCAGCACTTTTTCATGAAGGAAGCACAATTTGCGAATCCTCCGCCAGATGATAAAGCAGAGTTTTGGGATATCTCAGCGCTCAAGCACAATTAAGGTCTCTTTACATTACAACATAAAAGGAACTATCCATTCACTCTTAAGCCAAATTATTTTCTCTCTCTTTCTCTCTCTTTTCTTCTCTCAGCCCCTCTGTTCTGTAGAGTTGTGAGGAAAATGCCAAGTGAAATTATGAAAAACACAAAGAGGCCTTTGATGTAGGTGCACAGGAATAAACACACTTCTTAATGCTTCAGGCAATTTTCATCCTCAAAACTCCTACTTTATCTTTAAGTAGGCATAAAATGAACACCCAGCAAAACCTTCTCACACGGGGAGGAGAGATTCTGCTACAAAGATAGGACCAGTGGAAGTTTTTCACAGCCGAAAAGCAGCACTTTCAACTCTGGCACTCTGAGAAGCAATGAGCCACGAGGTCAATTATGTGTGGACTTTGTGTAATGGAATGAGTCAATGATGTTTGCCAACTTCTCTCTGGAATTAATGAGTACTTGACACTTCATATTTCCCAGCTGGGGCTCCCGGGCATTACAATCAATACAACGAATTCATTAGCTGTCCAGCTGAGTGATGTCCTGAAATCGTGCCTGTAAAGAACCATTTAGCAAATATGAAATTATCGCTATGGAGTTAATCTCCAAAGAACAAACTGCGCATTTCCTGCAGAAGTCGTCTGCTTGTTTAAGATTCCACTGACTGACTGCAATACTGGGGTAGGCAGGGGGAAGAGTGAGGGCTGTGCCAGATGTACTGTAAAAATTAGTCATGCAAGTTTTGTTTTCCTTCAGTGAAAGGAAAGTGTAAAGACTACAGAAGATGAATAAATATGCAGCACGCATACACACACCCACTCAGAGAACTGGGCTCTCATTGTGTTCAGTTTGGAGTTGAATACTTTCATTTGAATTACAGATTTCTTTGGGTAAAGTTTTGACTTCCTTGTTCATCTGGGCCATGAACAGTTTGTTCCGCAGCATACATTACAGCTTACCCACCTTGTTTGTTAAATGTGACGTCGCTGCAATGTCTCTAGGGATGTTTACTGCCTAGATCCCGCCTCATAACATCAAAAAACGGCTAGCAGCTGAGTTAGGCACTCCCAATGTCACAGCAAACATCGAGCACTATGATTGGATGTAGCTGAGTGACCTTATGCCAAAATTTTAATTATCTATTTATTCTGCAAAGTAATGCAAAATAAGAGGGGAGCTATTTTTATTTTGCTTTTTATTTCCATATATATATAATATTTCATTGCCAAGTGTCAAATATGCATTAAACACATGTAAATGTAATCAGTGTGAACACGCACCGCAGGTTTATGACAGCTCTAACACTCCAAATGTTTCCTGTTCCCACCTAGACCGGTATCAGGACCATAAAAAGAAATCCACCAGGAACTCACATGTTACCACAGTGTTTACACTGCATTAAATTACACTGCTACATATAGCTACAATCTTCCATAAGGGAAACCTGTAATCTTGAAGATATTATTCATTGGCTCATAATTTCCGTTATTCCTTCATGAACATGATTGATTGCGTGTTATTTTTTCCGTTTAGAATCTTTATTGGTGTTTTTTTATGGCAGGGAGTGCACATGCAGTTTACAACACAGTCTGTATAAATAATATACAATTTTTCACTTTCTTATTCAATGCGTTGCATATGCTCAAATCCAATTTTACATGCATATGATTTGCACAGTAGAGCTTAAAAAAAAAAAAAATAGCAACACTTCTGGAAAAAAACAATTGGGACATGAAACACTGTCCTCCTGGGTGAATGTCCATCATGTGCATTGCATTTTGACACATAAATGTAAGTTTTCTTTATGTATATAAAATAAGGCTGCAATTAACAAAGTAACAAACATACATGGAAAATGTAACTACTCAAGGGTATTAATGGAATTGTCTCTTTTTGTCTTTTTGTTATCTCCTGAGTGAAAGTTCCGGGTTTCTCCACCACCTCCCACCCTAAGTGCATTTTTTGTGGTTGGTTTTGGTTGAAAAGCTGCTTTTGATTTTTTACATGCTGCCAAATTTCCATTACAGTCACTCCCCCGCTACATACATCTTTGAACTGATACCAATGAAACCTGTCACCTTGCAGGTATTGTTAATTTCTCCCCGTTTTCAAATCTTTTTCAGTTGGAGCATGTTCAATTGAGTAGAAGTTGATCGGAAACTGTTCTCGGTGATTTTCTATGTCAGAAAGTTCCCCTGCAGTGCCATTACTTCCATTCAGCTGGTACATACAGTACAGCTAGCTAGTTATGTCATTATTAAGGTCATTATTTTTCCTTTCCTTGCAATTTTTGTCCCCATTCATGCTGGAACATGTTTCATTGTGTAATTTCTTTTGTTAAGAACCTGTTATTGGGTATTTTTCATGGCAGAAAGTGCCGCTAAACTCATTCAATTATTCAAATAATATGATGCTGAAAATAGGTTTTCTTTGAAGAGAATAATATATTGATTTTTTTTTCTTACATTTACCAATTTTATATATGTTGACTAAAAAAGTCTTCATTAAACCATTTTATACACTGTCCATATCATTAACAAACAGTGAAAAGGATAATACTGATATTTGAATGTGCACAATGTGTATTTTTACCATTTATATGACTTGATCTAAGTTTCTCCCCATTTTTCGGTTTGCTTTGGAGTGTCCGGGTTAGAACGATGAGTAACCATTTTCCTCCCAGACAGAAACTGTGTCCTGCTCTGGCTCTGCTGTCCCAACAGTGATGAATGCCTGTGCTGCCGAAGAGCTCAGAGCGTTCGACAAGACGGGACCAATTACAGCCTCCCAGGCACCGCCAGAGACCACCACCTCCATATCTCTATGGTTACCATAATGACCTCTCAGGGGCTGATGGGAGAGGTTGAGACGCTATGATATGGGGCCCTGGAGAGCCTGTGACAGCACAATCTGGAAGAACTCACTGATTTAACATTTGCACTGCACAATCAGGGTTTTCAGAGGGCTTGAAGTGAAAAATATAAATCTCTATGATGATCATTTCAAACCTTATACATCCACTTTCACTGATCCGCAGCAACTGAAACCTTAATCCTTGATTTGTAGCAAACAGCTACACTGACTGAAAATGCACAAGTCAGGTTTACTTGCTTAGAGTCCCATGGCTATGTTACAAATATTATTTGGTCAGAAAAACTACCAGACAAGCAAAACCTCATAGCTCCAATTTCACTATTTTCATTATATTTGAGTTATCTGCAAGGGGAATGAATTCCATTCGAGCGAGACCAATAACACCCATATGAACATCCAAATATTGTTAAAGTGCTTCAGCTTCTGTGGAAAAATAATGAGTGTTGGAGTTTTCTTTTCAGAGACCACATTTAAATCCAATAGCAGTTTTAAAACTATTCCACTTGGTCAGTACACCTAGTCAACTCAGGACAAGACCTGTATCTCATCCATGGCTGTAATTGGCTCCCAGGTGAGTGATGGCGTCACAGTCTTTCCCCGGATCTAGCAATACAGCCATATATTTTGTTTATATCCACCATTAGGAGAAGTTTGATCATGAGGATTGGCCCGGGTCTCATCTCCAAACAATAATCAGCTCCCTCTTGCCGATTCCCTGGCGAACACAAAGCCGACCATTAACTTTCATTAAATGCTCTATTAACAATCTCTGGCTCCCTTTCGAGTCCCCGCTCTCTCCACTCTCTGTTGCTTGTGTTTCCTTCGCTCTCACGCTGGCTCTAATTGGCAAAGATTGAATGATTGCTGATGAGAACACATGCAAACACGCGCGCATGCTCACGGCTGTGCAGACGCCTGGCTGCTAGGCGGTGGCACGTGTACGTTTTAGGCAAGGGCCGGGACAATGGCAGCCAGCGGGAAGATGCAGGGATTGTGTGATTGCTAATTACAGAGAGGCTCCGATCTGCAAAGACGCCGCAACAAGACGATTGGCGCAGGGGATAAATGTTGACGCTGCTTGATCGCGTTAATTGCTGATGCTAAATCATAAGTTGTATAATTATGTTGTGTCTTTGTGGTTCCAATGTGTGTATCTGAAAGGAAACGCTACAGATGTTTTTCGCGAGGAGAGACGACTGAAGGCAAAGCAGACCTGCAATTATTTGATACAGTGGTGACACGTTCCCACTAGCAGGTGCGAGCTTGCTCTCAGTTCTATTGTAACCACAGGTGGTGTGATGCATTTTCAAAGTCTCATTGTTAGCAGCAAAGTGAGGGAGACTAATCTGTCAACAGAGTAATTAGATACAATGAGTGAAAACGTAACAATTACAGTGAGGTGAAATGCACTCGCGGCGACTCGTCAATGTTGAAGTCCTCATTCGTTCATGACAAAGAATGTTTAGACAAGGCAAAGTGAAGCTGTATTACTTGAGCATTGAACTCAGCCTCTAATGCTGATTGTGTTGATCATGCACTAATTACCATTCTTGCAGTTCATTATGGTGTATGACAACAAGAGAACAGGGTGGAGAGAGAGGAACGCGAGTTTAACTCACTGTTTAGTAGAAATCAGCTCGTTATTGTTTCCACAGCAAAAAAAAAAGAAAAAGATATTTTTATTTTTTTAACCTGAAATAGATTACTTGCAATAACTGCTGCTGGTGCCTGATTGCTGATAAATTGCAATGCATTTTTTTTTCAAAGATATTTCTCTTCAGTTTCAATTTTGATAGTTTTTTCCATTTATTTTCTTATAATTTAATATAATTTAATAAAAAATAAAGTTTTAAACTCCAAATTTATTTCACGTTCTGCAATAAGTTTGTAAAAAAAAAAGTGCTTTGACAGTACAGTATGTAACAACACTGTGAACAGTAACGTGTTAAAAATGCATAATAAAATGGGTATTTACTTCAAATAATTTTCTCGTGATACACAATATTTAAAAAAAAATACAGTTTGAAGCTGCAGCCAATAAAGTACTAAAAATTTTCACAGAAAAGTTTTAAGGTAGACTGTAAATATACAGTAATTAAAAAAAACAACAACTAAATTTACTGTCAACACTATAAACAATTGTGTTGTAAATAAAAACAAAAAATACAGTAATATACAGCAAATGTGTTTCTAGTAATACTCTGTATTTCCAAAATATGGTGAATGTCTGGTTTTGCAAGGTTCCAGGGCCATAACGTGCAAAACGAGCAGAGCATTAATATGGTAGCTTAGAATCAAATTAAATAAGTTTTGTTTATCTAATAATCAAAACGGCATTATTATTTGATTTGTTTTATTTTGTCCAGGCTGCTGCACATGCAGTTAATAAAGCCCTCCCTGGCATGCTTCACAGCATATCTACAGTCTCTTTGCTGCTCTATAATCATTTACAGCGCAGTGTTGCCTGCAATAAAATTATACAACTCGCCCATAATTTTCCAACAGGGATGTATATCTACATTAGAGGAAAGGGAAATACCTGGGTTCATCATTTCAAAAATAAAAAGAGAATAAAACAACAAGCAACAGTTTGCCGGCACGGAAACTTAGCGATGACCCAAATGCAATCACTGTGTGTGCGAGTCCTTCAGAGGGCTCCGAATATGTGCAAGTGCTTGCTGGTGACACTTTGTGAAAGATTGTGTAGTGAAACAGACAGGCATCATTACACACTTTCATGCTTCCTTTCTCCCTCTATGAAATGTCACTCCGTATTGAGTGTCCTTTCGCTTTGCCTTGGCTGCGCTCTTTCCCTTTCACTGCACTTCAGTTTTTCTCACTTTGCTCAGTCACTATCTTTTACTCTCCATTTTCCTCATATTTGTGTTCATCTCCCTGCCCTTTTCCTTTTTCCACCCTCGTCTTCCTTTACCCCCCACCCTCCCGTCCTTCTATCTTTGAATTGATGAAATTCCAGGGGTCACTTTTTCGGTGGATTGTCTTCAAAAAGCTGAATCAGTGACTGACTGCGGGCTCTCGGCTGTTTAAGATATTACATCTAAATCGGTTTGATCTCAGTGAAGAGATTCCAGCTGCGAGTCAAACAATGTACCTCTATTCTGCAGTGAAATCCACAGCTGTCACGGTGTCCTGGCAGTTATTTTTTTATTCACTCCAATCTGGCTTCTGTGGAAATCATTTTTAATTACATCTATTTTAACATGGTTTTTCCTTTGCTTTTGCCTCCAACACGCATGAGTGTCATATGGGCACCACAGGAATGTGTCCTTAAATCTTGAAGTATTAAAGTAAGCTAACATATTAGCGCCATGGGGGCTAACCCATGAAACTCAATGAGGATTCTGAATGGGTTGTTGGTTATATAACTTAAATAAAGTCACAAGCTTAAAAGATGCTTGAGTTTTGTTGTATGACATAAAGGTCATTGGCAAAAACCAGCACGTTTTAATTATTTGTACATATCTTTAAGGCTAGTGCTAACAAATGGTTGATTAAGACTACAATGGCTGTCAGAGACATTGAATGTCATCATGATGGGCACATATGGGAACTCACTAAATCATCCGCCTCATCCAATCAGGCTTTTGGAGATTAGGTTGATTACAATTTCTTAGGCTAAGGTTTTGCTAGCTTGTCAAAACAGCTGGTTAGCTTTTGACTTTTGTAGGTCGCATTATCACTTCAAACATAATACAAGTAGTGCTAAATATCCTACTGAACAAAACGCAAAAGCATCAGAAACGTGCTTGGCAAATGATCCAAAATCCAATGCAAAATCCCCCGTAGGCTAATTCTCAATAAATGCCATGGTGATGCTAATTCCCATTGGCCTACAAAAATTTGTAATTTTGTTTCCCTTCTATGGGTTCATTTTTCTTTTCCGTCTGTTCTCCACCAACATGCTTGTTTGAGAGTAATCGTATAATGATGGATGGCAGGCTTTTCTCTTTCTATGATGATGAAGGAGGGGACCTGTGAGTGTGGAAAACAAAGAAATGCACTCATGACAATATCCCATTCATCAGGGGGCATTATTACCTGCCGAGCCCCTGCCAGGTGAGAGCAGGCAATGAGGCCCCAAGGATCTATGACTGTCGAGGGACAAAGCCGTCCCATTCTGCCTTTAATAAACCTGCGAGCAAATGCAGTAAATTTATTTTTATTACTCTTATGTGTAATTTTAAAAATCGAATAACTGTAAGCGGAGGGACAGTGAAAATTGTTTAATTTCTCTGTTTTCCATTGATTTCCCTTTTGTATGAAAGCATCTTTTGTTCTTTAACAGAATATTTGGTTGGTGTGACGTAATCTTTGTTTTGGTTTTGCCTTCTCTCTCTGTCTATTCATGCCTTCTACATTTTACCTGGCAGTTATTGAAAACAAAGCTTCTATCTTGGCCCATCTGCCGGAGAGATCATTACAGTAAACACAGGGTAGAGGGTTTCATTGCCTTCCTGGTTTCTGTCCTTTGTTTGCATGGAGGACAATTTGCTGAAAATCTATGTGTGTACGAGATTTGTTAGTTCGCCTGTCCTTACAGACAGACATGAACTCCTTTGTCATCGGCGTGATTGTTCTCATTGTTGATTTTACAAAAAGTCAGCTAATCTAGCAGAAAGTCCCAGATAAAATGTGCTAAACATAATTGCTATATGTGTAGTATAATTGCATATGTTCACAAGAACAAAGCATTCTTTCTCATTATCACAGAGAAGTGTCACAGATCATCTGAAAGCTGGGATCCTGGAGGTTAATTTGAGATGCAGCTTAACACTGTGTGTCAAGTTGTTATGGCCATAAATAGATAAGAAGCAGAGTGTTTTTTAAAGCGACTTATTAAATCCAGACAATAAGAGGTGGAAAACATTATAACAGGGGTATAATCTGTTTTTCATCCAATTTGTCATGCCATTTATTACATATATTGGTTGCTCATTGTAATCTTTTTTTAGTTTGTTTTTTAACACAACTTGTCATACCCGATGCATACAATTCCAAGACTGCTTAGGGGCCATTTTTAGAATAATTTAAAAAATACATTCTTAGAATAGGAAAAAACAACAACACATTTATACTGCATATGAAAAAATGTAGCATAAACCCCAAGGTACATGGTTATACTATCAACGTGGCATGTATTTATAGGGGAGAGGTCATGAGTACCCATAATCATTCGTATTTCAGTCAGATTTCTTGAGGTCAGGGGTCAATGAAACCCTTTAAGGGGGCCCTGTCATGGTACACCTCACAAAATACTGCCTCTGAATTTCTTTGGTTATTCTATTTTCACTTTAATGTTAAGACTGAACCAGCTACTGCCTTTGTTTGACAAAAAACACTTACAAAGGCGCCAGTGCCCTCACAAACTCTGTTTTTAAGCGTTTTTTGGCTTGATAATTGAATCATAATTTTGATTGATTCACTATTTCATCTTGGCTTGTTTCGGTCCATTAACTTCTCAACAAAAGGGATTATAATTTCACCATTAATTCGTATTATCCTGCATTTTTTCTGTTTCATATATTCACTTATTAGGAGTTGAGTCTAAAGACAGATTATAACTTAAACTGTGCATACAGACAGAGACACAGAAACTCACTCTGTCAAAGCAACGTGGTCTCTGTCTGAGCTCCAGCTCTGCTTAGGAGGCTGGCTATTTGATGAAAGAGAGAGAGAGAGATGGAGCTGGAGAGAGGAGAAGGGAGGGAGAGAGGGTGGGTGGGAAAATGGCCAAAGCTCCGAGTAATGCCAAAGTAAATTGTAATGTAAGACAGGTCAGTGGGAGAAAAAAAGCTAAAACACACTGCTCTATTGCAGCACTCAAGCTACCTAGCCCATCATTTATTGAAAGAGCACTGACACTGAGCAGAAAAATAGAGGGGATAGAAAAGGACATGGGAGGGAAATGAATAAAAAGGGAAACAAAGTCTGGGACAAGGTGAAGGTTTATAGGGCTGTGTGAGGGAACCATATATTAAGGCGTTAGGAGTTATATCTGCAACTTGACATGGCATGAGTTGTTGCTATATTAGCTTCAAAAGAACTTTAAGTTGACTTCAAAACAAGTGATTATAATTAAGAGTTTTAATTAAGTGGATAGCCCTATGCTAGGTTTGTCTTTTTTTGAGCCATGTGCTTTACATTGAGGCAGTTTTCTTATGATAAGACTTGATAGTATGGGCATTTCCCATAACTTTCAATTACAAAAATTGTAAAATCACTAGTTTGTTTTTTGGGTGAGTAACTAAGTAAAGTAAGTTAGTCTAAAAAGTAGTATTCCCTAAATTTGATTAAGGGATACTTCATGAAAATTAAAAACAAGTTTTTTTTTAGCCACTTTATCTGATAATGGTGATTAAACATTGATTGATTAATAGTTAAGGGTGTGTGTTGTTGACTGAAAACATCAGTAATGACTAAGATGAGAATGGTGATTATGGCACCAACTGTGCTGATGATGACATAGATTATGACTAATTAAAGGTGCCATGTGGATGAACTCTACATCTCTGCCAAACTGCTTTTACTGTCTTCACACTCCCTAAAGCTTCCGAAAGGTGCCGGCAGCTTGAGGAAACAGACTTTCATACCTTCAGACGCGAGGTGCAAATCCAGTTATGCTGCATGTGATTTGTTTAGTTATTATTATGCAAATGGATCGGGCTCGGCTTTGGCAGAACTTTATTACATCGCCTCTTCCGCTCTCTGCCATTCACAATCCTACGCCTGGTGCAAACTGAGGCAGCGCTAAAGAGGAAATTCAATAAAGTACACGTTGTAAATGCAAGTACAGACACTTGTACTGAAAGTGACATTTCCCACTTCAGATTGCAGCCGACACCTTGCCTCCACACCTGGTTCAGTGATAATACTCACAACACTCAGAGCTAATAAAGTCTCAAAGGAGCACCAATATCTTCCTACACCAATGCAATACAGTTACTTTCTATTAAACTGTTCATAGAAAGAAGTTTTTATTTCTGACCTTGCTGTTCTGACGATAAGTGATGGCATAGCTTAATGGTTAAAATTGTCCAGGAGTTCCAATAGACTCTGGATGAACATGTCAGCTCGTTTATTTTTTATTTTTTAATCCATCTGAGAAACATTGCTTGACACACAATGGACCTAGTTTCACAAAAAGATAAATTCTAATTAATGCATTTATATCATCCTTTGTTGATTATCGTAATTCACTTTTCATCTCCCTCTGCAAAACTTCTTTTGATCGTTTACAAGTGTTCTAAATTCCTGTTGCTTAACTTCTTACTGGGACCTCCAAAAGGGTGTCATGTGACACAGATTCTGAATGCTCATTGGCTGGCCATTTAATTCACAAGTTACCTATATTTGAGATCTACAGCAGCCCAATGTCAACAGCAGTAGTTGTAGCTCTTTAACTTTGGTTGTCCCTCTGTTTAGTCTTAAGATCTGTGGACTCTATTTTTGCTTCATTGTGTTTCCTATTTGTTTTATTTGTATGCATGTTTTGCTGATTTTTCCTTGTAAGGCACTTTGGGAAATCTCTGCACTCAAAATATGCTAATAAAAGATATAAACAGACTTACTTACTCACTGACTTTTGTCATGTTTACCAGTAAGTCCTTTACTTGATATGCATGTTTTGCTCAGTTTGTTTTAAGATAACAATCCCTGACTTCTACATGAATCCTTGAATATGGAATCACATTATATTGTAGTATTTAAGTATTTATATATTATATATATTTTTTATCTTCATCTAATTCTCAATTTGTTTATTCGTAAACCATGAAAATCACGCCATCTTGGCAGTTAAGCTGCATTTTACCAAAGTGCAAGTTGCCTCGTGGTTCCCCAGTGTGTTTGAGAGTGATGGGCTCAGACACCAATGAAATGCACATGGCCTCAGCCTTGTTTACTGCCTCTTTAAGCCTTCACATCTTTGTCTGCCAAAACACAGTAGAAGAAAAAGTAGCTGTTGGAAACATATCTTGAATAAAACTTTGTCTTTGTATTTGAAATAGAGACATTCAAGGACTGTTTTTTCTAAGTTCAATACTGGGCTATTACGAAGCCAGTAGCTAGTGGCCATTAGAGGAGCTTTAGGTTTAAATGCATCCACAATGGTGTCAGCATTCCGCTGAGGTAGTTTCTGCTTGGCATAGACTTTTGACAGCTTAATAAGACATTGAAGCACTTTAACACTCAAAGCCCCTTAAGCTACAACTGTATTCTCATCAAAAGATTGCGAGGTCAAGCCAATATCTTAAGAAAGATATGTAATCAGCGCTCTACAGCACAGCAGTTGCAGTATTTCGCCTCTGGATTTGAATTACTTTCTCTGCCGTTTCCATGGTGGCCGAAGTAGAAGTGAATAGGTTTTCAATTTTCACTGCTGGACAAAGCATATCCGTATGATCACATCACAGCCTTGTCCTTCAGTCGACAGATCTGCACTGTTGCTCCAGAGATGCTGGTTTTAAAGGCTATTCACACTAACGTGGCGTTATGTAGGAGGGTGATAATAAGCAGCAAAAGAGTGGAAGAAGAGAGATGTATTCTTCTTACATAATGGTGTAGACCCCAGCATTATGGTAATGACATTTCCCTCTCCACACAGTACAATGGAAGGACAGGAAAACCCTCGGGATGTAATAATGCATGTATATTGTCACAGGATGAATAGATTATGTTTTATGTCCACCCTGACAAAGGCTCACTTTGAATAACTGAAAATGTTAATGCGTTGGTGACAATATACTCAAGAGGACAGAGGCTTGCACCGAGGTTTTTGACGTTCACGACGAATAACTGAAACAAGCCAGTTTCCCCTACAATGGCAACTTCAAGGCCAAATGCATGCCTGTTAACTGTAGGCAGTGGACAGCATATATTTTTTTAATTGTGTAAATTTATACAGCAGCTGTGTCAGGGCTGTAAGAGGTTACAATTATTATTAAATATGTCAACATTAACCTTCAAAATAAAATAAATTATACAATTAAAGAAATCAAAAGTAGGAAGAAGGGAAAATAATGGATGAAGGATGGACTGATGAAATTATTGCTTGGTCGGCAGATGATGGATTGCTTAGTTGCTAAGAGGATGGGTGTATGGTGGGATAGATGGAAGGATGGATCGATGGATAAAGGGATGGTTGTCTGGTTGGAAGTAAGGTGCATGGAGAGATGAATGGGTGACTGGAGGATGGAATGGGTGGGTGGGTGGGTGGTTGATTTGTTGGATGGATGGTTGGATTAGTTGGTTGGTTGGTGGTTGGAAAGGTGCATGGTTGGATAGATTAAAAGAATGATTGGC
>JAOWBC010000935.1:2760198-2780591 GCA_028566105.1 Hypoplectrus providencianus | reverse complement strand
GCCCTGTTTTCCTGCAGTGCAAACAGACCAGTGCTTCTAATTGGACCATTGGGGGTCTGTGTGTGTGTGTGTGTGTGCGTGTGTGCGTGTGTGCGTGTGTGTGTGTGTGTGTGTGTGTGTGTGTGTGTGAATGATGGATAAGAGAGACACAAAGAAAGAGAAAGACAGACCAATTTTCCAAAAGAGGTGGTGTTAAAATGTTAATTCGGGTCTTAGGTTATAGCATCAGTGGTGCTAAGGGGTTGGTGAACGGGAGCGTAATGGGTACTGTTCATATTTTTACTTGTTTTTCCTGCAAAGTGAGGACAGTTTTGATAAGTGGGGACATTTCGGCTAATTCTCACAATTCAAAGGCCTTTTTTTATGGGTGAAGGGAGTCAAGGGTAGAATAACAGCTATGTTTAGGGTTAAGTTCAGGTTTTGGGTTAGGGAATTTGTTGTGATGGTCAGGGTTAAAGTGGACGGCTAAGGAGTGCATTATGTCTTTACAAAAGAGAAGTTCAAAAGTGTGTGTGTGTGTGTGTGTGTGTGTGTGTGTGTGTGTGTGTGTGTCAAAGAAAGTGAAAGGGCCAAAAAAATAAGAGAGAAATGCAATGTCAGCACGGCAGCTTTCCCAGCCAAGAGACAGGCCACGGGATAGCTTTGTGACACGTGTGTGTGTGTGCATGTGTGTGTGTGGGGGTGCTCGAAAAGACAATGTGTACATGTGTATTTTTTTAAATACCTACATTTTATTTTTTTATAACAGTTTTTAGAAGAGCATATTGAGCCTCGAGAACTTATTCTTTAGATTTACATTTTTTTTTTGCATGTTGGTTTCAGTGCGTGAAAGTACGTGGTGTGTGAGTGTGTGTTGCATTTAATGTGCCAACCCCCATGCCCCCTCTCTCCTCTGCCATCTGTGCTCCTGGCATGGCTCCTTAGTGTCGGTAATGAAGAGGAACGCCCCCACCCCCACCCCCCATATACACACACACACACACACACACTTACACACTCTTCCTCCCATTCTGTCGTCTCCTTGTCTGTCTCCCTCGCAATCCTCTTTCCGCACATTCTCTTTACCTTCAAATGACTGCACTGCAAGTTACTGTTAGCAATAACACATACACACACACACACATACACACGCACAACTGATCCGTCCCAGGTAGCTCGGCTTTTAAAACACCTTCCTGAACTGCATCTCTGAATCCGCTTGACTTGCTATTGATTTTTTTTTTAACAGAACCTCACAGTGTGTTGCCTCTTAAGTTCAAACGGCTGAATGCTCTCCTCCCACCCAAATGAACAAATCCTATAAATACTGCACATCTTATTGCTGCACTGAAAGGGACCCCTGATGTGTTCTGAAACACACACTGATAACCTGCCCCAACCTGAGATTATTCACACACATGCCCATTGGTTTAGTGTGAGTTAGAGGGCACTGGATTGACTCTGATGTAGTTTTGGTGGCTCTAACTTATAGTATCTCAAACTTTACTGCTTTTAAACTTGGCGGACTGCTAGCATTCATGCTGGACAATGGGGTAATCTTAAATTGGAGACAAACATGGAGAAAGTTAGATTAAATGAAAAGCTTGTGTGTATGGTTAGCAGTTAACAGTCATTGCATAGACAATTTTCATGACTGATTGGATAAAGTGGACTTGCAGATAGATTAGATAGATTACTGAATTGGTGTATCAGCACATATCTATGGATAATTAGGGGCCTGCCTTACCTACTGGCAGGCCATTAAATCGTTGTAAGCCCATTTAAATAGGTACAAAAGCTTTTTTTGCCCATTCAATGGTCATTCTGTTTTAAGTTACATTTTACTTTTACTAAAAGTAAAAGTAGTTTTAAAACGATCTTCTTTAAGGTTAAGGCTGAAAAGTTAAGGCTAAAGGTGTCATATAAAATGTAAAATAACTTTGTAAATAGGAAAATTGGAGCACGTTATGACCAGAAGTATACCAGTGTTATGTTGGACCCCTAAAACCAAGATGCACTAAAGTCTCATTATAGTAAATTACTTTATTTACTTTAGGTTTTCTGGTTGAAGTTTGTGCCTGGTGCATCGATGTCCCAAGGTGAAGATCATGGTTAAAATTGTGTTGTTTAATGCAGTTTTTTATTGGTAGATTCCGAACTTCATTCCTTAACTTAGCATTAACCACACTTACATATCTCCGACCTTAACTATAACATCTTCAGTTGGATTTTGAACCTCAAACAAACTCAACTAAAATCTTACCTCATAAAAAATGAGAATGTAGCTGGTAATTACCAATAATTGTCTTCTGTCACCAAAGCCCCAATCAGTAAACTCTTGAACCTTTGGCACAAAATTCAGCCTACATCTAAAACTTTCACACTGTCCCACTCCTAGAACCCACACACGTTATCAAACATAACCTTAATCCTACAGCAGTCCACCTACAGTCCATACACCTCTATCTCGTGATGTAACGAGAAATAAAGAGGTGAGTAACACACCTACAAACGTTCAAAGTAAAAGTGAAAAGGTTTGTATTGAATGTTTCAAATGTGCCATCAACAAGTTGTCATTGACCCAATTCATACAAGTCTTCCTATACTTATATCAAGGATTCTGAAGCTAGACAGCTTATCCTCCTTTCATGAGTGAATTTACTCACCTAGTCTCTACTGAAACCAAACACGCTCTCACACTCCATCACACCCTTGTTTATGCTCTGGACCATTTTGAGGGCAGTAGTTCAGGAGATTTTTTGGACGCCATGCTTCGCCAAACCCCAGGTCCAATGCCCTTTTCCTCATGCCTGCCTCCAATGAGTTCTCCCTTGTGCCAGCTCGGCCTGGAGCAGATGGGTCGGTTCAGCATGGCATCACACCAGCCGACACAGTGGCATGTCAAACAGGCGGTCACAGGCCCGGGCTTGCCAAGCGCCACCACACTGTACCGCCATATGGGAATAGTGCGCTGAGATCATATTGGACAGGCACACAATGTGGGAAGCATGGCCTGATTTGACCACAAATCAGAATAAATAGATAAAAAGTCCAGAGCATATATGCGGAAGTCTGAGAGTACACACACACATGCCAGTGACTGTTTACCAGAGTGTAGTCAAGGCCTTAAACTTGCATGATGCAAGCCCCATTGCACACAAATACACACTCCTTTTACACTTCCCATCAGACACACTCACAATCCAGTCTATCCATCAGACAGCAATAAAAGACACACACAATCCCATACCCTGGCACTAACTCTCATTCACACACCAACAGTGACACACACACACACACATACACACACACACGCCCTCCCCTCTGTCCTCTGCAGACGGTGATGACGGCCCGTGTTTGAGAGGTTAATGGCTGTTTGCTCCTCACAACCTTCACACTTGATTACTCCACCCGACTGGTGGTGTCTGGACGGCGGGGGCCTCAACTCTGGGACACCAGAGCCACCACTCTCATATGCTAACCACGTTCATTGAAACTGTTAATACGAGATCGAGCGGGGTCGTGTGCAAAACCAGTATGCGTCACATCCTCTGATGAAAAGCAAACAGGACTAATAGACGTTTGCCAAAGTGGGAGATATCCTCAGCGTCCTTGTTTTATTTGTTAGATTTCCAAAACAAACGGTGGGAGAAATGTGCATGTGGTGGATCAATAGGTGTGTCTGCATGTGCTTGTGTAGTGTAGAAAAATTCAGATGCAGGTTGCAGGCCTAGTTTTTATCTAGATGCAAATCAAAGCAGGTTTGAAATAATCGTGTGTGTGAAGTGGACCTAATGGAAATTAAAATGTCAAATGGAAGGTCTGTGCACAACAGTGCAGACTGATTAGACACATTATTTAGCAGTAACAGCAAAAGATGGACCTGAAAAATAAGACAGCACTGATAAGTGCTTGACCACAGTGTGACTGATAATTAAAGCCAGTGTAATGAAAAACACAAAAACATAACACAAAGCCGGATTTTTCATGGGCAAAAAAAAATTAAGGACATGAATGAGAGCAGAAGGAGTCCCACTATCCTCTCCTATGAGCATGTCTCTCTCACTGCGGTATTGGGGGTGTGAGCACACAGAGTGCACATGCACAGAGCATGATCAGGTACAGGAACAAGAACATCCACACAGGCATGAGCTTTTGTGAAGGAAAATCACAGGAAAGGGAATTATTATAAGAAAATTTCATTAAACTTACTGGCGAGTAGCTACAAAAGGTATGTCCCTTCCTGTCCAGGAACTTAAAGAGATTTTGAAACATCTGATTCCTTGGTTTGGTCTTGGTTACAATATATATTTTTATTTCTTTATTTCTTTATTCTTTTTTTTTTTTTTTAGAAATCTGTATATATACAGTACATAACAGCACAAGGCCTGGTGTGACAGACAGACAGATTGCAGGTCGCAACCTAGTACTCATTTGGGGGATCAACCTTAAAGAGAAAGTTAATTCCATAAAAGTTAGTCCATGCCATAAACATTTAATAATGACATAATTTCTACTTTTTCAATAGTAGATTTTGTCCTCGATATGAATATGATATTGGCTATTCTTTAATAAATCTACAGAGGAGAAAAAAATACCAAAACTTAACACACAGTAGGAGAAAAAAAATGTGTGTTCATTTATTTAAAGGACATATTTGAAATGATCCAAATGTACATAACATGGTTATTTATGAAATTACCCTTTTGCAAATGCAGCATATGATGATGCAATGCAACTGAGTTATTTTTCTTACTGACTTGTCTTTCTATTGTTAAGATTTTCTGATAATTTCATGACTCCATAGTGACAAAGTACTTCTGCTCATAACCCAGGCGTCTGTTTCTTACATATGCAGCTCAAATTGAATTTAAAGAGGTAAGATTATGCAAATGATGCCCTATTCAAAAACCCTTGTTGCATTTTATAATTCTTGACCAGTAAGTGTGTTAACTGCCTTCATTGACTTTCAAATGTGTCTTGTTTAAAATTTTGCCAAGCAATGCCTCAATTGGAAAGCATGTTTTGGCTGATACTAAATAAATTATGCAGTATGTGTGTGTTTGCATGAAGGTTTGATTCTTTATATGTTATATATTTTTCCTTACTCGCTCGCTGCAGGCAGTATGCAGCACCATTTGCCAAACGGTTATTACATACACACAGTATAAGTTGGAATGGAAGCAGAAATGACTTTTCTACTGCTGTGGAATGGTTTATGAAAAGGATGAGGGTTCTTCGATGGAGTGACCCATATGGACTTGTTATTTTTATGCAAAAGCAAAGGCAGATAGCAGCCCTGGTTACATAAGGCTGCAGACGTTAATATGGTTTCTATGGCAGGAGACAGGATTTACTTTACTCTTCAGAGTTATCAGGATTAGACCTCTTTGACGATAATGCCATTTGGCTCCTATCTTAAGATATCATATTTTCTATCTCAAAGGAGCACAGGCCTATCGCTGCAGATCTAATGAAAAGCCGCGTGTGTTCGTGCACGCGCGTGTGTGTGCGGGCGTGCCTGCATGCGTGTAAATCTAAATGGCAGTCATCTGCTAACAGCGGCGATGCCGTGATGGAAGTGAAAGATATGAGCAGATAACGCTGATAGAAACGCAAGGAGACATCTACATCAAGACCCTCCTGCAGCTATCGCTCTTTTCCTTCTTCTCACTCCTTATTTCACTGTTGCTCCTGACCATCTTTCCTGCCATGGCACTACGCTCCCATTCCCTCATTAAAAAATACATCCCTCCCTAATATTAAATAAATTCCAGCCCCCTGCAGTAAAACGTGTATTGTTGCTGTAGTATATATATCGTTTTTTGGTTAGGGATGTCACTACAATCCATTACGACACAAAAAAAATGACTTGGTGGGGTGATATAAAAGGCAATTTAAACAGTAAATTCATATATGTAAATGCAGGGAGTAAAGTAGTGAGGAAGACAACATGAATACTACATATCATTATGGTTTGGTGTTGTAAAAAAGCTTCAGTTTTATTGAATTAAAAAAAAAAACTATTTGTCCTGGTAAGGGGTTATAAAACATTACAAAAAAAAGTACTTAATTGTACATAAATGGCAGAACTGATTTAGTTGCAAGGACAGTGTGACTACTACATAAATATGAGGTCCCTGTTGTGAAAAAAAACACAAAACCAATTTTTAGATCTGCTTTTGAACACCCTGGTAAGGCGTTACAAAAGAAAGTTTCAAATGTAAATGAATGTACATAAATACTACATGTAAAGTAGTTTCAACTACCTGAAGTGACATGAATAAGTCAAAATGTGAGGCATAGACGTCTAGTGATGTTTAAATGACATTGTTTATGTTTGTTGTTAAACGGGACAAGAACCCTGCTCTTCAGGGTGAAAGTCCAACAACTATTCGACCCATCCACCACCTATGGATTCATATTTGTTGGAGGTCTGGCGGTCAGTTGAGGACACCGGCATAAAAACCCTCCTGCGGCTACATCCAGAGCATTCCCCACATGGCGCCGCATCAGAAAACGGGCACAGAAAACACAGGGGGGGGGACGGAGTTTGTGAAAGGAGTGCACTATGTCTGATGGTGAGTCAGGGTTCGACGGAGGAAGAAACATACAAGGATGGGAGGTGAGCGGCGAACGGATTATGACCCCCAGTCATGATTATCTACGCCTGCCACTATGACCCCCCCATGCCAATTACAGAGATAAGGCAGCCTGTGCCTGTGTGCGTGCATGCACACAAGTGTCTCCTTTCTCTGAAGCTAAACGCATGTGCTCGCATTTGTATGCACTGCTTGCTATCAGGGGCCACACACTCTCTCTTTCCCGCTGTTCTCACTTCTGCTCGAGGGGGGGAGGGGGTGCTGGTTCTTTAGCATCCATGACGAGATAACCTCTGTCTATTGCTCCTGAAATTGCAGATGGCCACCGCGGGAGGACACATTTGAGTCGGTGAGATGGCGAGAGGACAGCAGATTGATTTTGAGAAGCGGGAAATGAATCATACATTTTACCTGCCCTCTCCAGAATTTTAGAGCTCCCGTCGGAGCTTCAAACACAGGCGACTGCCTTCTTGCCTTTCCCCACTGCCATCTGCATCCTCCCTCCTTGCTTTCCCTTTTAATGCTTGCCTTCAGTCGTCCGCTTATCACTTTCCTTCGTGTTCTTGTTTTTTTTATTCCCTCCCCCTCCTCACATCTCTCTCCCTCGCTCTTTAGAAAACGGTCCCGGGGGAATGCTGATTTATGATTTGAACTGCGTTTTCCACCATGCTGTGGCAGGAGGGTATGGTCCCATGGGATAGCCATCAGTCCTGCAAGGCAGTATGGGATTGGACAGCTCCAGGCTGCTGCCGGCTCTCTCATTAGAGCCTCAGTAATGAGTCCACATCTAACCTGTCGCTTGTGCCACGTAGCGCTGAAAGGAGGCAGACCGATCGTAGGCCGGGGCTACGCCGGAGAGCCAGCCACATTCAAATGCAACACAAAGGTCCTGTCCTCTGCGCAGTCATTGAGATGTGATCAATTTCGACAACTGTGTTGACAAAATTCTGTGAGAAATAGATCTAAAGGGAGCTTGCACTCCATGTGGACATGGGAAATCTATTTCTATTGATGGAGTAAAAAGATCGTTGACACTGGAGCAGTTCTGTGGAATACAAAACTTTGTAAGTTTATTTGTTTAAATAGTGATTGCGGGCTCCTTTGCACCTCGCCTTTTATTGAGCTGATTTGTTAATTTACTACAATAGAAAAAGAGTCACTTTGTGCCACCTTCTATTAAAGTGCTAAATTTCTTCCACAAACAACTGTTTAAGTTTTCATGAAAAGCCGCAGCAGTATAACACCTTCTGAGATCCACAATAAGTTCTTGAATTACAATGCCAACTTCTTGTTTTTTTAAAGAGCTAGACTCAGTGTGTGGGTTTTCTTTTTCAATGACATCTCGACACTAATCACAGATACCCTTTTTTGTTCTCTGACTGCTTTCCATGAATTACTGCTGTAATCCAGTTTTACCAGGCAAAAAGTGACTATATATGCATTTAAGATGAGGAAGCACGGCAACAGTGTTCCCTGTTAGATTAAACTTTTTTAACAATTGTCGCAAAAAGGGAGGTCACGGTCAAGGTTGGCTCGAGTCTAATAGATTCCAGAGTTAACGAGATCTTTTTCTTCTATTTGCCTTAAGAGTATGACTAGCAATGCCTGACTGAACCAAGCAACTAACAAAACAAGCAGAATTCCACAAAAACCTTAAAAAACCTTAACCCCACTGAGTGAATTCCCCAAAACTGAAAACTAATCCAATCCAAACTAGTTTCCGGTAAAGATGCCTTCAATTACTTGCCACTTGCTCCCAGAAGGCATTGGAGCAAGACAAGCCTGCCACCCTCATGCCCAACACGCTAAAAAAACTGTTCAGTGGACCACCTCGTCCTCTTTACCACGCTGGCTCCCAGTGCTTGACCAGGTCCCAGGTGAGAGGACAGAGAGGAGCACCTTTCCTTTTCTACCCTTTTTGCAACTCAAAGGATTGAAATTGTGGCCACGGTCCAAGCAGACAGTCGAACACTGTTGTGGACAATTCTTATTAGACAAAAAGGGCAATCTCCTCATCCGGTTGGGTCCAGTGAGCAGATTGCCTCAGGTGTCTCGAGTTCACAGCGAGAAAAAGAGGAGGAAGTAAATAGAAAAACAGATGGCGCAGCGCCATCCTTGTTAGACCTTCATTCGAGCAGTGTAACTTATAACCTCTGGCTCCCTAGATTTGTTTCTTTTATTTTCTCTTCCCACTCATCAGTTAGCAGCCGCAGTCGTATTTGCTCAATTATTTGCAGAGGAAATGTTACGGCTGACTCTTCTCAGTTGCTTTCAACAGCCACAAAATAGAAATAATAGAATCTGCATCTCCTCTTTTAGGCTACATGGTAGTGCAGAACGCGGGTCACAGGTTCAACTCCAGCCTGCGGCTCTTATGCAGCTTTCCTTCTCTTACTTGTGTGGGCTCTATCTGGGTCCTCCAGCCTCTCCCACAGTCCAAAAACACGCAGCTTAAGTCTAATTAAAGATTCTAAGTAGCCCGTAGGAGTGAATGAGAGCGTGCATGGTTGTCTGTCCCTATGTGCCATCCCTCTGATGGCCAGGTGACCTGTCCATGGTATACCCTGCTTTCACCCAATGTCAGCGGTGTGGACTTGACTTTAATTTTCATTTTTTCACCTGTCTAGGCCCAAAGCAAATTTCTATTCTTCATTCGGTAAATTTTGCAGCAAAAATACAGCATTAAAACATATTTTAACAAGTAAAATGTGCATTTTAGCTTCTGAAAGCTCACAGCCTGGCATCTTAACCTCCACATTTTGCCAACTTCAAGTCCAGTGTTGTGTTTCCCCCGCTAGGCTAGCTTTTGATTCCAAATCTCCTTAGATCCCCCCCTGCTGTCCAGTCTTCTCATTTGCATTTGCAGGAACATGATTTTTTGAGGAGAATCATGTTATTAATACTCATTTTAACCTATTAGTAACATTGGAAGGCTAATTATGACAAAGTGGTTTGTTTCATCTTTATTGTATGGCTCAATATAAGGTTTGTGTTTGCATTTGCAACATTTTTTCTCTCTTTTTTTTGTCCCACTTTGACTCTTTTGTTGGTAAAGGTTAGGCTACAACTACTGGCTAATATAACAAATGATACAATTGATCAGAAACATGTTTTTAAGTCTTGGTTTAAAAGGAAATATTTCTCGGTCAAAGCATCAATAGTGTCAGAAATTGCACAGTGAAAAGCATGTTGGGGTAATTTACTTAAATCATGAATAAATTATTTCATTAAAATATTCAAAGATATAGCAAAGGGGGTTTAATGATTCTATACCCAGCCGTTGTACTTTGTTTTCAGTCATGCATACATAAATATATTCAAATATGGCACCTACCAATTACATGTCCCTGTATCTGTACTTGAACTTGGCTGTCTTCCAAAGCAAGCGGCCTTGGCTGGCTGACGGATACCGGCCTCGGCTGAATCTCTACCAGCACATTAACGCGATGCACAGTGAGAGAGCTAGAGGTCACAGTGCATCACAATGTAAACATTAGCAGTGTACATATGCAATTTAATACGCATGGATGCTCCCGCACAAACACACCCGAGCCTGCACATTCAGCTGTAGTTAGGAAAATGTTCTGATTACATATTCCTTTGAAGTTCATATAGGCTTCAAAGGACTTCTTTATTAGGTTATTTCTGTTTAACATTTTAAGAGGCATTTTGGTTCATTCCCATTAAAACATGCAAAGAGCAAAAATATGATAAAATGAGAGGAAATTAAAGAAACTTGCATCCATGGAAGAGATATTTGTGCTTTTGTTTTTTCAAGAGACTTTACCGTTTACTGTATGTTTACTCCGTTTGAGACAAGTGCTTAACAGTGTCACACAGGCAGCTGTGGATTACATTTAAACTTGTTTAAACTACTGGGAAATGTGCGATTAATTTTTGTTGTCCATCGCTGAACTAGATGATTGCTTTTAACATAAATCTATTTTTACCAAATGACGTACCCATCTCTGAGGGGTGAACAGATCTAAGGCATTATGTTAATAACATACTCCTCTTATTGGCTCATTGCATCACATTTGGCCTGGGGTTTTGGAGGATAAAATGAACATTAAATAAAAAATGGCTATCCTCCATTGGAGCATTAAATTGCCTTTAAAAATCAAATCCCAATCCGTGCATCTCCAAAATAAATTTTATACAGTGTAACTCTGATACACGCTCAAACTTCACAAACTGTAGGCTGGTGTGTGTGGCTCAGGGCAACTTCTAGTACCTACTGCATATCCATCTTTGACTTCTATTGAGGTATACTGAGATAGGATGTGATGAGTCATGATTTAAGTGAGCGATTGGAAACTCATTCCAATTCAATATTTTGTGATTCACTGAGAACGCACGCGAGCCATCTGCTTGGAGACGAGCGAGAAAGCTCCGGGGGTGACAGCTAAGAAACTTCAGTACAAATTAGACCGAACAAACCATCCATTCAAATATAAAATAGCCATTACACCTGCTGTCTCTGAACACGTGTTCTGTGTCTGCAGTCGCAGGGCTGCATGAACTGTGTGACACAGTCGTGACTGTGTAAAATGCACGGGGGAGGAGTGTGACACCTGACAACCCGGGGAAGGTGACAGCTTCGGTGAGAGAAAAACACCACATTTGTGCATGTGTGGGCATTCTTTTTTTTTGCCCAAAATATGTGTCAAATGAATTATGTGCGCATCTGTTTGTGGGTGTCAGCATTAGAAAAATACAGGTTTCCTTGAACATTAAGTGTGCCACCCTTGCTGCTATGGTATAGGTGAATAAAAAGCTAAAATGCAGACCTAAATTCACTTATCTGGAAAATTACTCAATTACAGCATAGGGAATGTGTCATTGGGAAAAAAATATACTGGGGTATTTAGTTACTACTAAATGGAAATCGATAGGATTTTGTGCATGCTTCCAGATGAATTGGCTTCCCTATCTTGGGTTGCCTCTTGCAATTAATTCGATACGGCAGGCTTTGTTTTTTTGAGCAGGGTTAGCTCAGTATCTTACACCACTGGTCGATATGTGCATATACAAAACATCCTTCTGCCGGAGATTTCTATCCTGTATGTGAAGTTCTCGTGGCCACAAGTTCACAAAGTGATGCACTCTATCAGAGGTGGTAAAAACTGTTTGGAACAAATACAGAATTGACTGGCGACCGCCATGGCTCAACACACCATCAGACACCTAAATTAAATAAAGGGCAAACCAACAAGCCTCTGGAAATGTTTTTACTGGTGGTTAAACTTCAGGATTTTAGGAGAAACAACAGCGCAACAAACTGTGTTTCATTGCACTTTCCAGGGTGAACATTTCAATGATGTTTCATCATTGGGTGTAGTTAGTAGGGCTACATGCTCTTTGCTTAATATTTCAGTAGGTTTGACTTCACACCTGACACACCCAAAAGTGATGCAATGGCAAACTGATACACCGTGATACACACATCAGTGCATTTATGTGGAAAGCAAACCAGTGCAGGTCAGCTAAAACAAGATTTTCCTGAGATGTTAGGCAACTCTTTTAAGGGACTAATAATCCTCTCACAATAACATTTTAATCTTACTGGTGGACCTTTAAAGTCTGACAAGCAGAGCAGCCAGATAGCATTAGTTTCAGAACAAAGAAGTACAAACTGTGCAGACAAGTTTTAAAACCCTTATTTTATTTGCTTGGAGACATGCCATTCATTTCCAGGGAGACCTAGGGAACCTTTGTGATTTAAATAAAAATTTGTGAAGGCATCATTTTTGGCTGGCACGCCCTGACGCTTCGGACAATTTAGTGAGCATTAGCCTAGCTTGCTAAAGAGAAGCACAATTAATGGATTTTCAGAAAACATCCAAGATGGCAGCAGCTGATATTAAACTACAGTGGACTCTCACCCAAGAGAACAGGTTGTGAGTGAGATCAAAAGTAAACACTAACTTACATTTTTCACATAACTTCTGCTGCTAACATTTTATGATTTTACGTAACTTGTTTTTTCCTTTTACGTGACTCATGTTGCCCTTGTAAGTACTTCACTGACAGCATTTACTTTTATTTATTCACTGTTTGAACTGTCTGTTTTAACACCATACCTGGATGTTTTTGCGCTAAACCAAGGTCAGTGGTTTGGTTGCATAAATTCACAACAACAGCGACCTTTTTTACAACCGCAAACCGTACATCACTGAGTGTGAGTCACTTTTGACAAATGCCTTTATGAGTCGTTAAGGGTGGTCCCGAAACAGTCAGTTTCAGCATTTAGGTTGGAGATCTTGTTGTCAAAAACTGCTGACCTGCTGCGTTATTCACACAGAAATATCTCCATGGTTTCCAGAGAAAGGTTTGAAAAGGCAAAAAAATATATCTAGCAAGCCAAAATTCCTTCTTGATGCTAGGGGTCGGAGTAGAATGGCGAGATGACAGAAAGGAAACAGGAACTTAAAGCACGACTAGTTGCAGCCAAAGTATGCAGAGGCCCACTTCAAACACACCCAACCTTGAGGCAGATGGACTAAAGCAGCAAAATAGTAGGGATCTGAGGCTTACTCATAATTCTGATTATTTCTGATATTGAATGACAACCATCATGCATATGTGAAAAAAAGATCACAACCTGAATGCCACTTTCCCTTTGTGAATTGGTCGAGCATTATAATGCTTCACCATTTACTAGGTTTGTTTCAAATACATAATCAGTAAATGCATACTGTAGCAATTTAGCTGAGCGGTCAAACAAAACAAAGAAACACATTTATGGCAGTGTGGATTACTTATATTACGCTCTGGTGTGATTCTGTGGCCATGTCAGACCTCATTGCTCATAATAAAATGCTACTTGAGAAAAAAGGTTCCAAAGCCCTTGAACATTTGCTCCTTTCCCAGTCTTGTGTAAATCTTATTACCATGTTTTTACAGCATGGCTGTCCAATAATTTCCTGTATCCCTGGGATACGAGTTCAGGTTTCAAAATTTACATCCATTACCAAGCCCAGTGCCCTTGTAATGAGACAGAAGGTAAGGATGTCAAGGCGAGCAAGATGGATTGGGATGAGTTTGCACAATCCTAGATGATTTTGTTTTTGAGATGTAATCAGTTACTGTTCATATCTTCTATTAACACAGACCGTGTGGGCTGGAGTGAGAACTTGCAGGTGGATAGGCCAAAGGGTATGACATTAGCAGACGGAGTCCTCGCGCCCCACATGCTGGCCATATGTCATGACAAATCTTATCTCATCTAAGCACTAAGAGAAGGCGCTGCCGGCTGCTGAAAGGCCACCTTCCAAACAGATATCATCAGCCTGACACCCTGACCTGACTGGAGCTGAAGGCTGCAGCTCTGCTCCCGTCGCATTAAGGTGGGAGAGCGGGGTCACGGTATAGTGCAATAAAAACACAAGGCTGATCTTTTACTTCCTCACAAAGCTCTAGAAATAAAGGGATCAAATAAGAGGTCGACAGTTGAACGACTACAGTGTTAGAAACAGCAGCAGTAGTGACGCGAAGACAAACAATAAAGCCCTGTGAGTGCTAGTTTAATTAGTATGCTAATGATCAAGTCGGACTTGATGATCCCACAATGCATGCTAATTTAATGTATACTTCTACTTTGATGAGTCTTGCTGTTTACATTGTGCTTTTAGTTTGCTTTTGCAAGTTCTCAGTAAAAGAAGATCAATGAGACTTTCTGTCAAATTTTGCCAATACAATACAAGTCATGTTCCTCTTGGCCAGATTTCTTCAGTGACCATTGGCATGGGTGGGATCATAAGGGTGGTATTATTAAAGATGGGCTTTGATCCATTTAATCACAGTGCTATCTCAATATTGACACACACAGGGTTTGGAAATCTTGTTAAAAGTCTTCCTCAGAGGAAACTTCTTGTTATTTTTTTATTCTAAAGTCATGTTGCACATCTAAAGTAAACCGTCGAAATGTATTATAATCAGGCATTCTAGGGATTTCTTACAGGGAGTGAAAGAGGGAGACGGGGGAAAGACAAGCAGAAAATATTTAACTTCTGCTAACAAGGACAAAGACTTATTGGTATTCGCTCTACCAGTTGGCCACTGGAACATTTCTACTTGGTGGTCTGACAGAGACATCACGAAAAGACTGGCAAGGCAAAAACAGACGGGTCTGGGGCAGTAACGGTAATAAATGAATCTTTAGATTTGATTTGTAGTTTTTGACGTTTTTTTGTTTTTTTTCTTCAGTGTATTTCCAACATGCATGCTAATGTTCTAATGAGGTTTTTACAGGGAGGTTCTGCAGTAATTTCACAACATCTTGCTAGTTGCACAAAAATTATCCTGCAGATTTTTCCTGTGTAATTGTGACTTATAGTGTGCAACTGCTGCAACATCACTCAATCCAGATAAGGACTGCTGTAAAGAACGAAGGCAAACCAGAAGACATGCAAGTTTGATCCACTGCAACTGGATCTATAAATGGACATGGCAATCATTACCACATTCACCACTTTCATCCCCTTTGATGAGAAAGCTCACCCCATCATGACACACTTATGGATTGGAAGTCTTAGTTTTCCTCAAAGGAAACTGATAGTTATCTGGGACAGAATTTATCATTATTATTATTTTTGATCTCAAATCCTGGTGCTCATCAAAGCATATTTAAAACATATATTTATTGTTTTTTTAGAAGGATAAAGAGGACTTCAATTTAGAAGGAGAAGGAGAGGAACAGTCTTTAAAAAAAGATGAAATTGTGTTGAATTGAGGCTATTTTGCATGAGCAATGATAATTTAGACTAATCAACTGACAAAACCTCAGCCTAAATTGGTTGAAGGATGCATGTCCTCACAATAACACATCATCAGACGTTACATTTGTGCTCCCAGCAATGATTGATGGGACCAAAGATGCTGCAAACATGGGGTGTTGAAGAAAGCAGGGGAAAAAAAAGAAAAAAAGCAGGGCCACTGTTTATATTAAAATGGATAAAGCAGAGAAATATAATATGACTTGGTTTGGTTTTCTGAGTATCCTGTAGCCGTACTGTATTAAAATAGAAAGCCATGCTATTCTATTGCTGGGATATTGTGCCAGTAGTCACCCCATATTCATGTTAGTCACAGTAAGACATTGACATTGTGTTTTGATTTGTCCTCTGCTAAGGTAAGCAGGGAATTCAGTATTTGGTATTTTATTACAGTCCTTCCCATCCACGTGCAATCACAATATACATTTACAAATGGTTAGTGACACCTTAATAGTGCCACTTACACTGCAGGTAAACCTATCTGCATGGACCAGCCAGCAGAGACTTTGGTAGCCTGATTTGCTTACTCGAACTCAGGGCTTTAGTTACTGTAGGTCTCTGGAGAATGAATCGACCGGGAGATGTCATGGCATTGAATAAATTGTTGTCTGTAGCTCTACTCTGGTTTGCTCCCTGTATCTTTTTTTCCAGTTTCTCTCTCTCCCTCTCCCACACACACTCTCTCCCCCGCCTTTATGCACTCATATTTTGGTATCTTTTATATGGTGTGGTGTGTGACTGAGTGGCCATGACGCAGGGTACGACTGTACAAGGGGTGCTCATTCAACCAGAGAATATAAAGGTTAAATAAAATATTCTTTGCAAAACCGCTAAAACCCAGAGTTCCAAGCCTGTGATACATTACTGCTCGAGCAGTGAATACGGCATCAATATTTAAACACAGCGGCTGAATTAAAAGAAAATCAATGACCGAAGCAGGCTTTCCATTATGAAGAAGGAATGTGTGATCTGTGAAAAACTGCCAGACCTCTTGAATGCAACATTTGCCACATTAAAACATACAAATGTGTTGCGACCCAGACCACCATATAAAATCATTTACAATCACAGAATCCAAGTCTGTTTCAGAGAAATGACTGAGATCCCTGTGGAAGAATAAAAAGGAAAAAAAAAAGAAAAAAAAATCAGCCTGTGTCTCCTTCCCACTGCAGGGACATCACACACCATCCCCAGTGCTTGTACGACATCTAGTGGCCCTTATTTGTCCCCTGCAGTTTTAACCGTCCAAAAGAGATGCAACAGGCACTAGGACCAAGCGGAAAACGGCCGCTCAAGCTGTCTCCCTTAGTTTAGACCGCCCACAAGCTCCTCGATTGGCTCTGCCGTTTCTTGTGTGATTGGCCGGCCCCGCTGTCACTGCATTAGGTTGTGAACAGCGCCAAGACCAGGACTTGTAATTAGACGCAGACAGGATGTCTAAAAAGGAAATCGGACATTAAATTACTCAAATTACACCCATTCTGCAACACCTTCACTGTCTCCCAAGAAAGCACGAAAGCTTTAGGGAAAAATTCAATGAAACGTCAGATTACAAATGTGATTTTATACATCCATACTCAGGTGATGGATTGTAGAGATGCAGAGGGAGATACAGGAGGAGAGGCTGGAGGTGTTAGAGGAGGGGGAGATGGAGGAGAAGAGGCTAAAGGCTCGCAGGTGAGGTTGAAAGAATAAACATTAGTCATGAGATGAAGCAATGTGAGCTGGGTAAAGCTACAGAAACAGCAAGGGGTCAGTGGATGCTCAAGCAGTAAAGTGAAGTTTACCATGTATTCCACAAGTAAGTGCAAAATTGGTTGTACAGAGTTGGAGTGAAGTTTACTAACAAGGTGAAACACAGAATTGGGTGGTAATGTTTTGCTACATGCTTTACAAAAAGTCAAAAAAAGGAAGAGTAAACTTAAAAGTAGCACTAGACAACGAGAAGAAGCACTAGAAAACATAGTGAACTGAAAGAGTATGGCTTTAATTGAAGGTACTCGTGTCCCCCCACACCTCTGAAATCAAAATTTTGTCCATGTCCATAACTGTCAAAGCTGATCGCTCAGCATGATAAACGCTGGTTTAAAGACTGAAGATATTGGTTAAACTCTTACGAGGACCAATAAAGTTTGAAGATTTATTCCCTGAATGAAGAAGACAAATTTAAACTGGAAAAAAAAAAGATTCTTTGGTCCTGTATATATTACAATGATTAAATGTTTATATTCTTCTTGAAAATAACATTTCAGCGCTTATTCTTAAAAAGATATTACCTTTCATTCATTATGTTACTTAGTGTTGCTTTGTAATTTTGTATGCAATTTTTATATGTACATTTCAGTCATATTTACTCTCACATTAAATGTATAATCTGTCAAATTCAAGTCCAATTTACTTGCAACTGGGAGATGACATTGAACGCCCCGCTGGTGACGTCAGATTAGATTTTGCGATCGGCACTTCCGGTCACTATCAGGAGGGACTGGGAATGACGATACTAACACATGTTACACCCGACATGTCTGTCAGGCGTATTTGTGTTTGTGAAGCCACGTAAGTAAGTTTTGATGTTTGTTTAACCTTTCCTGTTTGCTTGTCCGAGTTTTATAACATGTAACATTGTAACATTAGGTGTGACATTAATGAGCAGTGTCGCTGCTAACGCTAGCTAGCATGCTAGCGAATTTGAAACAGTTTAATGCATGTCCTTATGTATTGGGGGGTTGTCGCGATCTATCTTTATTACTTCGGCGGGTTGCCCTAGGTATATTAACGGCAGCAGAAGTTTCGGAAATACATGAACGTCGTAGGCTGTCGATAACTTTATTGCTAACTTTACACATTGACGTTGGCTCTGCTCCCAGCCACACACACACACACACCCACACCCACACACGTGCACACGATTAAATCACTTCCTTCCCCCCTTCTTCCGCCCACACAATCATTCATGTTATGTTTTGACTTTTAATCAAATAAAATATTTAATATCAATGAAATTATATATTAATGACAACCAAAATAATAATAATTATAATAATACATGTTCTGACCCGTTTGTTTTTTAGATTTTATCTGGACTACAACTGCAGCTATGATAAATAAATAAATAAATACCAAAATGTGAACTGTAAGATTGTGGCATATATGATATTTGTTCGATTAAGGTGGTAATAAATTCATTTCACTCATTCTTATTGACTTTTCTATTCACTTTACCTTTCACTTATTGCAATATTTTTCCTACGTTGAAAGAAAGGTGGTGATATAAATAAAGTAAAATGAGTGACTCGGTGTCAATTATTTGTAGTTAAGGAGGAATGAAGCTGCTAAAATTAAAAACAATAAATTAAGACTCAGTAAATAAAAGCACATTTTTCAGTGTATCAATAATAATTGGGAAATAGTTAATTTAAAAAATGTGTCATAAATTGATAAGTTAAATTTTATGTCTTTGCTCCTTTTTCATATTTTATTTGGAAAATATATGTATATTTTTGTAATATATTAAAATTCTTAAGTGTCAAGGCAATGACTCATAGGCCTAGTGTTTAAATAGTTTAAATAAAAAGTTTGTTATATATAGATCTATATATATATTGATGTTTGAAATTTATCAATGTCTTTTTTTTTTTTTCATTTAATTTGAACGTGTTGGTGAATGAAGAAAACAACTTTTGCAAAATTAAAACTGTGGGAAAATAAATATTTCATGACATACATAGAGATTGTAAAAGTATTGATGTATTGATAATATAGTTTTTCTACTCTTTCATCTGCAGCTGAACTAAAGCTTCAATCAAACCTCTTCTCCAAAGGGCTGCTTTTTGTTTTTCTCATGGATGAAGGCAGGTAAATATGAACCCGTGAGGCTGCGCTCACGTCCTTGTACCTCCATTCAAGCCATTACACACATACATACACTATTTCAGTTCCCAATATGCAATACAATTAAAAACTATATCAATGAAAGCATAATTACAAACAATAATTATATAATTTCTACACCACTGCAACCAATGCAGAAAAAAGCCAGAAACTTCTGGCTGCAGCTCTCCCAGTTTGGAGGTCACCATCCCTAGTGCCCCTTCAGCCATGGGGACCACATCAGCTTGATTTTAACTTTTGTATTTGTTTCTCCTTTTATTTATTTTAACATAAAGATAATAATAATAATGATAATAATAATAATAATTTTGTATTTTCTTTTGATTGTTTTTTTATATAATTTATGTCTGTTCTTATTTATCATTTTCTATTATTTGTCTTAGTTCTAAATTATGTGCTTCTTTATAAATTGTGATTAACTTTGTGTCCATCTGATTTTAAATAATAAAAAAAAATAGATGATGAAAATTAAGGAAAATAACAATCAATAAAAATGTTGAATTATATATTTAATAACTTTATTTAAATAAATAGAAGCTACTTAAATCAGAAACATTCATCTCTATCACTTCGTTATTTTTTTTGTACTTTTAATAGCATATCATTAATTCACTTATTTATTTTATCACATTTTTTTTTTTTTTTAATCTATGGAATGTGAAGGGGAAAAAAATTAAATTGGTCCAATTATAGTGTGTTGCGACTTATACGGTTGTATTTTGGCTAGAAACGACAGAAAAACACCATTTTATGTCCAAAATCCAAAATAATAAGGCAACTTAAAAAAAAAATGGACCGTATTTGCAGGGTTGCTTTATTAGAGTGTGTTGACACGTGTCACAGTAATATCTTTAGAAAAAGGACATTGGTTCTATAAATGCATCAAAATGGAAAAATTCAGCATTAAGCTGAATATTAAATGTAAACAAAGCTGCTTTCAACAGGATCTCTCATAAGTACTTTAAAATTAGCAGCTGCATCACTAACAGGCCTCGGCAGTAATGTCTGTAACTAGTGGTAGATGGATACACAGCCCCATCCCCAGTGCTGCATATGACATTTTATTCATTTTCTATATGCTTAATATTCTTCAAAAGGGGTTCTTCAAGTCTGATGACTGAGTGCCCCTTTAGGGACAAAGTAT
>JAOWBC010000935.1:2731163-2747702 GCA_028566105.1 Hypoplectrus providencianus | reverse complement strand
GAGATAGCTCAGGGTATTGAATAATAAGTTGTTTTAAATACTTACCAGAAGTTTAGTGGATGCAAAGCTATTAGCTTACTCTCAGAGCGCCGTTTAAAGGCTTCTGGCTAGCTCAGTTAGTCCAATAGATAGTTCTGGAAAGCTGCCAGGGTCATATATTCGAATGTTTCACTCTACAAACTGCAGAGTACAAAAAAGGGGGTGAATGGGGTGTGGGGGTGGGTAATTTGGGTTATTCTGTCTCCGGCTAATTTGTGGCGCTCGGTCTTAATTCTGTGGCGCTGCGCCACACATTGGTCTTACAAGCTTCAGCACTACGGAGAGCGACTATGTCCTTTTGAAGTCCACCAAACAGCAGTTCAGCACCACGGATAGCGACCGCATCCAGAGGTGGGTTTTCATCACCCGCGGTGCGCGTGTCACCTGTAACGGGAACTGCTCCTTTCATTTCCGGTGTCTAGCGCGGGTGAGAAGGGTGACTGCTGGTCAGGCTGCAGGTCTGGCTCTACGAGCAGCTAGCAACTGGTGAGACCCTAACATCACCGCTATACCGCCGAGAGACAAAGAAGGAGATATAAGCTAGGCGGCTAGGCTACTACAATTTACAACCACCAACAGTTTACAACTAACTCACATATGGTGTGTAGTGATTGTTCGAGTTGCTACCTGGAATTATTCTGGCTCCCTGGCTGTGCTGGCAGTTTTTGCGGGCCTGAATCGCTGCCAACAAAAAAGTTGCGTTCATCTCCAGTTGGCAATCTGATGACAAGTGATTGATGATGACGTTCGTCGACGGTTGGTGACGAGTTTTACCCAAAATGCACTTGGAGACAATATCGCAATCAACTTGTACATTTGTGCGTCATAAAGTTAAATATGAGAGTGAAAATAAAGCCAGTCATGCAGCACAACATTTTATTCAATATTTTACATCTACTACGTCACTAAAGTCAGTCGGTCCTATAAAGTATTTTTTAGCAACCATGACTCACCTGACCAAGGTAACCTATATAAACTCTGTATAAAGCTGCAGCCAGTCTCATGATAGTCTGAGCTCAAACTCTGGGCTCCTTTGAGCATAAGACATAGGTAGGTCTGTTATCTCTGGCTCCTACAGGACATAGTAGGAGGCCGTATTTCATAAGTCTGCCTTCCTGGTCCCCCTGAAGCCACTGGAAGTAGCTTTCTATGAACTGTCTTGAACTATATATTGTCTGATCACAACATACTAATAATAGAGTGCATGCTCATAGCTTTGCATCCACCACACAACTGACAAGTTGTTCATACAGTTTTATCTCCAAAATCCCAAACTATCTTTTTAATTGTGTGAGATTCAGCATTTGGCATTGACAGAATCAATGTCATATATCCTTAAATCCACTGAAAAGTACTATGACTCCATATGATCCTCATTTGGGTTTTCCAGCAATCCTAATCATACAGATAAAGTGACTGGAGCAGTCAGAGAAAGTGACTTTGTGGGAGAATGAGTAAAATCGTAACACTTCCAAAAATATAACCCTAACACTTCTTTGTCAAACTAAGTTACAGCAATGAGAACACTGTGCAACTAATCAAGGCTTGATGTCTTTCTTGCCAACACAGTTTTTTCTTGTTGACAACAAGCTGCCATGTTCATTATGTTATTTCTGTCTTAGCATTGGATATTCGCACATTTGGATAAGAAAATAAAGTGCTAAATTATGTATTGTGTCTCCTTTTTTGTTGGGGGTGAGATGTGCGATTTTCACAAGAGCACCTTTTTAAAATTGACCTTCCAATAGCTGGAAAATAAAACAGCTGCAACAGAGCTGAGCATTCCGTCCATAATCCTGAGATCCTGCAGATGCATCCTAATTGACCAAATTAATTTTGAGTGTCAGTTGTAGTGGCTGCTGGGAAATCTTGTCAGCATGGGGAGATGATGAATCAAGACATGAATGAAATACATGGGCTTGTGTTGAACACACACCAACATTGGTACACTGTGCTATCAAAGCTGTTCTTCTCTCTCACCAATGATCCCCAAGTTGAACACAGAAATTGGCAATCATGTACACTTAAAATATTTTTGAAAAACTAAACAACCACTTAGAGTCACTGAGTTGCCTAGGGCATGCCTGCACTGACTTTACCCACAACTGTTTGTGCTGTTTGGGTGCACAGCATGTTCCGTTCACCACTGTAAGCTCTTAACTCCCGGTCAAATCCGTAAAGCATACAAACTATTTGTTGTGGTAAAAAAGCTGCAGCTCAGAAATGTCAGTGTAAATGCACAATAAATTGAAAAAAGGAAAAAAAAAAAAAAAAAACTTAAAAGGCTCCGGGGGATACTCAGACACAGTGAGAAGTGAATGTTGCCTCCGGCCTTAATGTAAACGTCTCCGACAGCCTTTGATGAAATGTGGCTCTATTGTTTCAGCTCAAAGTGTGTGTCTATGCCTCACTATATGCATTCATAATGGATTAAGTGCTAAAGGCAAAGTAAATTATCCTTGTCTTTCGGTTTCTATTATTTGTCGAACACTCTGTAGACAGCGTTTGAGAGGCCGTCCTCAAGGTAATAGTGTGAAGCTGCGGCGGTCTTTGCATCTGTTTGCGTATGTGTGTGTGTTTTTTTCAGTGCTCTTCACGCTCACTCACACTCCCACACACACTCCCTGACAGGTAATAGGAATGTAGAGAAGGTTGTTTTTTTTTTGTTTTTCTGGCGCTGCTGCTGCTGCGACGTTAAGGACATTGTTCTGTTATTGTAAAGTCTCAGGTTCGATGCAGGCTGCAGACGTGTGCTGCTGAATGTGAGGACGCACAAAAGCGACCTGCTCATTGTGTTTGGAGCTTAACGCTCCTACCTGTTTTCCATAGCTTCGCCTGTACAATCTACAAACTGAGATGTTATTGCAAATCATTTTCAATTCATAGCATCATGCTTGTATGCTGATTTCACACCTACGAATGACATCTTTAGACTTCAGATGTAAAACTTGCTTGACAACATTAAAAATACCATGAAAATTAGATTAAAAATGTAAAAATACAACAGAAATATACCATAAAATGCAAAATTGTATATCACATAGTACACAAGAGTTTATTTTACTGTCATAAAATATCTAAAAACACATTTTTACTGTTCAAACTGCCTTACAACAAGGGACTTTGTGCTTGCCTCTATACAAATTGTTTTACTTTTTAGACAACCATGTGATGTTGGAAGCTGCCTTAGCTGCCATTACAAGCCTTGCTCTCAAACAGAAAACTGCACAATACTCTGGTTCACATCCTCTAATGCACCCCAACTAATTCCTCCTTCAAAACTAAATATACTTTGCACCAGCTCTTAAATATTGTCTTTAAATACCATTATTTTCTCACAAATGCCTTAATCATATGGGATATTATTTCATACAATTTTCAATTCATAGCATTTTGCTTGTATGCAGATTTCATACCTTCCACATAACAATTAAAAATCAACTTCAGATTTAAAACTTGCCCAACATAGCATAAAGTCTATGAGGAACATTTTGTTTTACTATATATCACATATACCATGGAAATTATATTAAGAGTAGACATGGCTACTTATATTACTGTCATGAAACATCTGAACACAGTTTTGCTGTAAAAATATAACATTTCGGTAAAATAAACAAATGTTTGGAATCATAACATCCCCAAATTACCCTTTAAATGACAGGGTTATGAGGTCTAAATTACTGATGATTACATTTGAATTTACAATAAATCATAACACAGCAAAACCATACCAATATACGGTTTTCTCTTTGATTTTTTCTGTGAAGTTCTGGTAATCACAGCTGCTGGTATTTTATAATAAATTATCTAGATTTTTTTCAAAACTCTGGTTATAAAACACCTTCAATGCATTCCTTTATATGGCTTACATAAGCCAATAACACAATCACACAATTAATATCTGCCATCGGTTGGGATTCCAGCAAAATTATCCAGCTTCCACACAAACTCCTTAAGCTCAGACTCCAGCCAGGCTTCCAGCAACAACCAGCACACCGTGGCCAATCCAGCTTCTGCAGTCAGAGCCCTGGCTGGAGGTGGAAAGCTCTGCGAGGAGTGCAGGTTCACCTTGCTGCTCCTCCAGTTTGCTGGGAGCCAACACTGGCTTCACGCTGCTCGAGGCCCACACTGTTTTGCTGGGCGTGCTGGAGGGAAAGGAAGCTACTGCAGCAAAATAAGAGGTTTTCTAACAGAACACTGGTGCTCATGGAAACATCAAGTTGAGTCATAGGGGGCTGTGAACCTCAACACAGAATTGAACTCAAATAAAGCTGCTTTAACTGTGCAATAACACACAGCTTTGATAGCTGGACCCACCAGTGTAATTATTTGCATTTCTTCTTAAAGAATACATAGCTATTTATAATACCTGTGTTTAATACTTCTGTTTAGCCCAGTAACAGATGCTGCATCATTCTGTGTATTAAGTCACCATTTGCCTCTGTTTGCATTGGCCTGTTTTCGTATTTGCACCGCTAAAAGGCTCGTCTTGTGCACTGCGGTTCACTGTATTGGTTTTTGACTATCTAATTTCGCCAGACTGCTGCTGTCATTCCTCATTGTCTTTCACGGTATCTCTTTCAAACGCCCTCCAATCTTACCTATTTTTTCACATGCATGCACTCTCCGTCTCTCTCTCTCTCTCTCTCTCTCTCTCTGCCTCTCTCTCGTCCTCTCTGTCAAACACCACACCTACGCACACGCTCAGGATGAACCATAAGAACACAGATATGCCGGGTTATTCTTGATCATAAGCCTCCTTTGGTTATCTCTTCCTTTGGCCACGCTGCCATATGTACTGTACACCTCATAATGTCGTCATTAGCAGAGATTAGTCCTGGTAATTAGCCATGATAACGCTAAAACTGGCAGCTAATAAGGCGTGAGCTCTCCTGGCTTAAGGTGCTAGGAAAAGAGAGGGGTAGGTGAAAAAGAGAAACGGCAGTGGGAGGAGGGAGAAGATTTATTCTCATTTTATTTATTTTCGGGTATTTATTTTTGTTTATCCATGCTGCTTGTTTCTTCTTTTTTTTTTTTTACACAAAAAGAGAGCCTGGTGTTCTGCTTTTTACAACAGATCATACAGAATGAAGGGAAAAGATGAGGCAGGAAATAGAGCTGGCAACATGCTGCACCAGATGACTTTCAGAGTCAGTGAGTGTCTTTAATGTGGCTCCCGAAGCTAAGCTAGGGATGGCTACACTGAAGAACTGCATGTCTTTTTCTTTTTGCTGACATAAAGGGTGAGGGGATTGGTTCTTCTCAACCGGTATCATCACAACCACATCAAACTCATTATTTCTTAACCATATTACCCCATGAACGCATGAAATGTGAAGCCAATAAGTCTGTTTAACACAGATTATTGATTCTGTTGGGAACCAAATTTACATGATGTGTGTGTCCCTGAGAGGTCAATTCCTAATGATGTGGACAAATTCAAGATGTCCCTTACATTAATACTATGGTCAATGACAACCTTGATGTTGGGCATGATTACTGAAAATACAACTGGTCTGATTTTTATATAACATAGTTGAATTGATTATTACCTAAGCAATTTGTTTTCCTCTTGCAAATCCTGGATATGTGCTGTATAAAAGCCCTGAGCAATAAAATACACATCTTTCTGGCTTCAAGTCTACATTACAGGGTCGAACATGATTGTTTTTGCCCATGTAAGGAGAGTGGGTCAGAAATTTGCTTACAAGAAGGGACCTTTTACTTGCTTCTATCTAAATAGTTTTATATACTGCTACTCAAAACTGGAATACTTTGTTGGACTTTGGTTCAAATCCTCTAATGAAACCCAACTTAACCCTCTCACTGAAATTTTCTCTTTTTTTTTTTGACAAATGCCGGATTAGTACTGTACATGTGCCACTCTGATCACAGATGTGAAAGTAGTTACAACGCTAAAACAAAATTGTGTGTGGATTCGGGCAAATGTGTTGCAACATTACAAGTCCGGTATGCAATGTTACATGCCTGGACATTCAGACAATCCTTTATCAACAAAGGATTTACCATTAAAAACTTAAAGAACTGCTGTGGTATTCTTGTTTCCTCGAAGAGGAATCTCCATGCCAACTGTGACCTCTTCTTAACACTAACATCCAGAAAGAAATCCCCCTTTTATAAAATAAGCATCAAGATTCTAATTTGGGGATAATGTTCTTGTCATGAGAGGATGAGCCATCTAGTTTTGGAAATGGCATGAGCCTTTCTCTAGCATTGCTCTCGCTGCTTGGTACGAACCTAAAAGGTCAACTCCAAACAAAACTTAATGTAAGAAGCAAATTGCTAATTAGGGACTAGGGGCTGACATATTTACATGAAGCTGTAGCAATAGCTGCATCAAAAAATTATTTGACATACTAATCAACACTGAGCAATGCGTTTCTCTGAGTTGAATGCGCTCAAACTAGTTGATCAGTCAGATGGACCAACGCAGATTATCACACCAGCTTTCAATATGTCATTCATATCAGGAATTCCAATGTCAGAGGGATTTTGAGCAAATTGGAGCCAAAATGAAGGCAAGGAAGCAGAATTAGCTTTCTCTAACACCAGCTGTGATTGGCTATTGATAGTTTGTGATCCTCTTTAATGGCAGAATTGGAAGTATTGGATGTAGGAACGCTGTTTGGTATTTCTGGGCATCATTGAACCGCTAATCCTTTCACACCGCCGGCTCTGTTTAAGGTCTGATTAAAGCAGTGCGTGTGCCAAAATCCACCTTGTTGTTTAGCATCCAGATTTCAGCAAGGGCAAGACAGGAAAGTGCTGTGTAGGCCAATCATTAAGTGTGTGACAAGGTATCTTTTCACAGTCACTTAAGTCTTTCAGTGCGTCTCAGCAAAAGAATACAAATGTGAAAGGCTAAGAGCAACAAGAAAAGAAGAAGTGAAAGAGAATGCAAGGGAGAGGTGTTTTGGTGGTGAGGGAGGAAGGGGAAGATGGCAGTGAATGACTAATGAGAGGAAGAGGAGGGTAACGGAGGGACAGAGCGATGCATGGGAGCACTGGAGTGTGTGAGCTGTGCAGGGCCAGCTCTGAACGATGTATCACAAAAGCTGTGGCGATGTAGAGCGAAGGACCCAGACGATCCGTGCTCGGACGGGGGCAGACTTTGTATAAATGCATGCGCTGATTCAGCATCGAAAACCATATTTCTTTCTTTTCTACCCTGAATCCCTTTAAGATGCAGGGCTTCATACACACATTTGTAATACGTGCTCTTGGATATTGAAAGGGCAGGTCTGGACAGCTCATCAAAAGAGCCAAATCGCCCACTGAGGAGAAGCTCGCCGGCTTTGTCCGCTAATTAAAAGAGCAGTGTCAAAGGTCGCAGAAACATTGAAATCTTCAGCAGAATTAATAATGTCTAGCAACACAGTTTTTGCCCCCTTCTTCTGATATGATGAACTTCTGTTCTAAATTCACTGACTTGGGTCAGCATTGCCACGGGATGTTTCTGAGTTGGATTAATCTCTTCCACTCTACCCTCTGTAGCACAGCCCTCTTTTAGGAGGGGCACGGGGAGATGGCGGGTCAGCAGCAGAAGCCACTTGAAAGTGGTGTTCACCATCTGAAAGCTGGGAATCTGAAGATCAAACTGAAATGCAGCTCTGCACTGTTTGTAAGGTTTTCTTGTAAGAAATATTGTGTTTTAGTTGGACACCCATTCAAATGTTGAAATGTAAAAGGGCTTAGAATTAGAAGTCAATTTCTATTGATGTTGCAGCAATTTTTGGGTCAATGCTAATTGTTACACGGGTCTGGTGCTAAATTATAACAATTTTTAATGGGAGAATTGGTACAAAATTGACCAAAAACAAAAATTCATGCTGTGATTTGGTCTCAAAAACTTTTGGAGATTTCTGCAAGAGGCCTTTTCTACTAGTTTGAAGCCCTGGGTGTCAAGTCAGCAACTTTGTTAAAACTAGACTCTTAAAGGGCTTAGAATATGACTGTTTAAGTCTATTTCCAGGCTCAATTTCATCTCAGACTGCTGCAATAACGTTTGGGTCCATACCATGCTACATTTTGTCTGAAAACTGTCAGAAATCACTCCAAAGTATCACATAAACAGTTTGGGGATATCTGCAAGAAGCCTTACATCTTCTGAATGGCCATGGCTTCAAGTTTGTGTTTGTAAAGTTTAATGCCAACACGTTTGAATGTTATTATAAACAGAAATAGGTAATGCATGATGTGTTTTGTTAGGTTCCTATTCAGATGTTTAAATCTGAATACTGTTAAAAGGCTTAGAACGTGATATTTTTACAATATGAAGTCTAGCTCCAAGCTCAATGAGATAATAAAGGTTTTGACAGCATTCTATTTGGGTCAATATCATTTGTTACACAGGCTTGGCACTAAATATTGCATTATTTTACTTAATAATTGATAAAACCCTTGATTAAACCATGCTGTTATTTTGTCTGAAAAAATCTTTTTGGGAGATTTTGTGCAAGAAGCCATCACAAAGCCCTGCTCAAAGTAAAGTTAATGAGGTTGTGATTATATAAGAGGTCACAGTCGGTCATATTCAACAGCAACAAGTTTCATAAAATGCTTTCAGTGCAATGAAATATTACTTCAGGGATTAGCATGATCACAATCAGATAAAAAAAGGGCTCATTGAATCCAGTCACGCCCAATTTATGGAATTCACAGACTGCTTATGAGGCCCAGTATGCAGAAATATTCCAATATGATACACATGGCATGTCACAGCTACCCATAGAACCATTTTTTTTCAGATATTTTCAGCTCAGAGGTCAAGGGACTGCTCTAAAATGTCTCCTTTAGTGTATTACTCCAAAAAAAATGTAACCTAACCTTGGAGCATTATTTAGCCTGCTAAAGATGAAGATGAAGACATGACATGGATCGTACAAGTCAGCCAAGGATGTCAATGTCAGCGAGGAGTTGTAGAGGCTAACTTTGGTGATCTTATAAAAATCCGAATGTGTGTGGCCCTGACATGACTGTGCCAAGTCATTCCTTAGGGCTGACTCTATTGATTTGTTTTGTCATGGAGAAACTGGGCAAATCTTACAGGTCAGCAGCACAGAATAACACTGTTTTCCTGGGGTTGTAAAGGCTGATGCTACTTTAGCACAAGTGCTGTCATAAATACATAGACAATCCACTTATTCCTGCTTTTACCAGTTAGTATTGAGCAACTAAACCCATGTGTTGCATTTTTATCGATTGTAGTGACATTTGCTGACAGTTTGTAATGCACTTTTAGCATTTTCATACATGCAGTGATTGCTGTTGCCTTGGAGATAAAGCAGCACAACTGGAAAGGGCAAAAGGGCAGGCTTTGCAGCAGCGCCCTCCAACTACAAGGTCTCGAATGAATGTTAACTCGTTGGTTGGTGGTGGGGGCAATGTGAGAATCCAGCAGATTTTATCGCGCAACAAAGGTGAGACGAGGAGGAAGCTGCAGACCAAGAGATAGACCGTCAATATGGAGTTGGGAGGGCAAGACGGGGGAGGGAGTGAAAGAGAGTGAGGGCAAGGAGGAGGGCCAGAGCATTCATCCCTGCATGGAATCAGTCGAAGAAATCAATTTTTAATTTGGCCGTCAGGATGGCAAAGCTGGCGTGCCAACACCGCTACCATGGACTTAATTACACAAAAGTGCCCCGGAGAATGGGAAGATGAGAGGAAGAGAGAGGCGATGAGAGAGGTGGGAAGAGGGAGAGAGACCGAGGGTGGAGGGAGGAGTGTGAAATGGGCGATAGCAAGGTCACTGTCTGGGAGAGGGATGGGGAGGCGGGGGTGGGGGTAGTTGCGGCGGAGAGACAGATGGTGACGTGCCGAAGAAGAGCAAAATCTGTGGAAACAAGACTAGGGGGCTGAGGAGCAGAGAGACCTGATTTCACACCCCACCACTCTGACTGGGAGCCTTAAACACCACACACAAACATCACACAGTGTATGATCATAGCATGTGGGTGACTTTGAACACACACGTGTGGGCACTCACACACACACACACACAAACACACACTCGCAGCGTATAAAAAACTTCATAGGGCTTCAGTGCCTCTTTTGGTGCCTTTTTACTCTTCTTCTGCTGTGCTTTTTCCTTTGGATTTCTGCTGCCTGGAGGGTAGCGGCCAAGCGTATCAAAGGCGTTTGACCACGGTGGCGGCATGAAAGCCTTGCCCCGGACCATAACACCACTGATAATCCGAGCTGTGCCGCGGAACTAGCACAGGATGAAACACACCGTTGTCTACCCCCCAACCACTCACTTTCCTCTTTATTTTCAGCCACGACTGTAGCACTCTAACCTGGCGCTCTCAGCTCCTCGCATTGCGGCTTCTCAGCGCCTTTCTGCCTGGTTACCTTCCTGGCTCAGCTGAGTCGATACAGTCATTAGAGCTTGACTGCAGCTGGAAAGTTTAGCCAGTAAAACAGAAACACCAGGAAAAACAGCAACATTTCTAGTAAGATAGCGGGAAACTCTTCCTGAACTGTGAACACACTTTGGAAAAGCTCTGCTCGGGTATTTAGTCTTAAATTCTTTTCATCTTGGTTGCACACTCCTGCCACCAATGCTTAAACCCAGAGTCAACAGTACAATATGGAATTCTTAAATTTCTCAGTAGGCCCACAGGAATTTTGGATTGACTGCCTTGTGCTGTCAGCAAACCGCTTCCCTCGTATTGGGGAAAACAAGATTAAGAGATTCTACACTCGCCTACACAACATTTTGAGTCATGTTTGGCTCTGCTGACCCAAACCCAAGCTGCTAAATGAAAAATGCAGCCTTGGGCAGAAGGTCAAACATGAATGTGGATATCTGATGTTTACAGTAACACTTCTTCTCTCCTGGCGTGTTCTCTTCCCTCACCTAACTTTTTCTTATTCACTTTCTGACTTTTGTCTGCACCTGACAAAATCCAACTCCATTATTCCTCGAACAATTTGCTCCTTCCAACGGTGTGCATATCAAACTTTTAATTAATTCCTGCACTTCCGGCTATTCTTCCTCATTTCCTCTGTGCAGCGTGTACTCGCGCTCAGCTACTTAAAGATCACTCGGCCTAACCAGCAGACTCTGCTTTACAACCATCTGCTCTGACTCTCCGTGTCCAGCGCTTGGCTCACGTTTCCTCTCCACTCTCACCTCTACTTGTTTCTGTTAGTGTTCGTCAGAAGGTTGTTTTCCTACCGTCCACATTCCCCCCTCTCCTTCCCCGTGCCCTGTCTGTACGATGACTGTAAATCCAGCAGAGTCTTGATGAGAAAGGATAGTTAAACGCCTTGGGAAGTTTAAGACCCACTGGGGATCCTTCTGATAGCAACCCAAATAATGAAAATGTAATTCTACAGGCATAATTAAGTTAGAGATAGGGCGATTACTGTGCGATCCATTAAAAGTGATGGCAAAAGTAATTACTTATTCAATCAGCGTGGTTTTATGAGGAAATGCGATGGCACCATGTTGCGTCGCCTCTATACAAGTCATTACATTTACAAGGGCATAATACTTTAAGCTGTGATTGGTCCTCTTGACAGCTTGTTAAGCTGTGAATTAAAGCCCTGGTAAAGTCATTTTTTGTCAGATAAAGTTTTTATAAGGCAACTGTCCTCTACATATCCAGCCATGACTTCCCTATGTGGGGCTGTGTCTGCTTGCATGACTATGAGAATAACTTTCTGTCTGTAATTTTCTTTTCTACCACTATTGGCTGTGCAATGCATGTGGATATGTTTGGTCTTCCGTGTGGTTAGATGGAGAGAAAATAACAGATTCAGGATACTGTGTGTCTGACACCTCCTACACTCACTTATGGCAGATCCTATATCGGTACAGACTGTCAGAATCAACAGTGTTACTGGGGGAATGTGTGAGGACGATGCAAGTTGAACATCTTGATTGTGTTCTCGCTGCAACTTTGTGATGTTTTAATTATTTCTTTTTTCACCATTGTTACATATAGGACAATAAATAGAAAAGGCATATGATAAGTTTAATGACACCCTGTAACTAACACACATTACAGGCTTTGGAAGTCAGAATTGTTCTGCAACAAAGTCCTGTTCACACATACACTGCAAGTCTGAACTTATCTGGAAATTATCCAGTAAAGATGAATGTGAAACTTTACCCAGCCAGCTCCGTAATGCAGATTTAATGTCCCTTTCAGCCCATGTAGGGCTAGGACTCTATATATGTTCATTATTAACAAAATAGACAGCAGAACCCCTAAAATTATACTGTAAATATGAGAGTTCAGAATTTTGTGCTTCATTTGATTCTCAAGTTAATATGTTAGATGTTTTGGTTCCTAAAGTAATTTATAATGTGTGAGGGTTAGTTTTTTTTTTTTTTCTTTTACCATCAAAGGTTATTATTTTTTGAATAAACTTTACATTCTGTGAAATGTAACACTGGATAATTGATGTGAATATCTACACTGTTCTTTGGTTCTTTGAATTTAAAAGAGAATATACACACATAAAGAAGTCAAGATAGACATATAATATATATGTAAAATATTCAACAGTAAAATAACAAATAGTGTACCTGTACATGTTAAGAACAAGAATAGAATTATGTTTTCAGTATGTTTTAGTTTCACCTTTCCTGAAAATGTCCATAAGCCCTTGGTTGATAAGTCAGCTGTCTTGTGAGGACTATTGGGGGAAATGTTTACCAAACTGCCAGGGTGTAATATAGACAGTAACTGCTAAGTCTATCTAGCTAACGTGCAAATTAAATTGTCCTTAAATCAAGAACACTTTGGGGACTGTGGTTAAACCATAAAAACAATGAAAAAAATGTCACTCGGTATGGGTACAAAGAGGACAAAATACAGGTTATTATTTTACTGGTAAAGTTTTAATACAACTTGGTTATTCTGGTTGATAAGTTAAAGGTTTGTGCACTGATACTTAGCCCTTCAGAAGGAGTGTGAGCTAGTGGGTGTCTCTTTGGTGTTTCAAACAACTTGCACAATACTTGAGGAATACAAACATTGCAGGGTGAAGAAGAGGGGTCATTTAGACTGAAGTAATCATGTGGAAATGGAAAGATATTGAGCCTGCTACAGCATAATCATTAGACATAGTCAAGGGACTGCAAGTGAATTGGTCATAGCAATTTCCGACTTCTTGCATCATATCCTGCCTCCAGCATGCTCTAGCCAGATGTCAACCTTTTTTTCTAAGCCACACAGTATTTCCAGTGAGTACAAAAACAATAATCATGGACAATCTCCTGTTGTGAGCTACATGTGTGAAAGGGTAATGTCTCCAAACATTTTCTGGAGAAGCATTAGGGAAGGAAGACACGGTACAAAGAAGCATGGTTAAATATTTGCTCACTAACATTTAGTTTAAAACCACACAGAGCTACTTACATCTTTAAGGCAGCCCATGAAGTTGTTGCTGACGGGTGATCCGGGCAGGTCGGCCGTGTTGGGGCTCCCTCCGATGTAGAAGAAGTCATCAGAACCCAACATGGTGTAATCTTCCTGGGTGTAACCAGTGGTGGTCAATATACCATCCACCGAGATGGTCACCTGGCATAGGCATGGCCCAAAAGAGACAGAAAGATATAGAGGAGGAGAGACAGAAACAGGGCAGGGATAGGTAGAAATAGAGTGGAGAGAAATTAGAAGAATGAGGAGGAAAAACAAGGAAGAAAGTGGATTAAACTCCGGTGGTAGGTGGGGTTGTCCCCTAAATGGTATCGCTTGGTTGGTTGCTTTTGGTGCCACTCAGACTGGGGGATTTCACTCCAGAGTGCAGTTGCTAAGAGAAAACCGATGGAAAAGCGCTGTGCTTACTGTGTAATCAATAACTCCTGATTTAATTGAGTAATGGCAAAAGTTTAGGCTTCCCCTGCATCCTACGCCGGATCAAAAAATATATGTAAAAATCAATACAAAAACAAGCATTATCGCTACTTATTTTTAATCTATCAACCTGGCTCTCCCTGTGATTGGCGAAGCTATCCGGCAGTGTTCCTTTCCTCACTCAAGGAACTACCAGCAAAAATAAATCCCTTTTAGTATTCAATCGCCTCCGGTCTTGTCTTTTGTGCAAGGCTACACACTCTGTGCCGCATGTTTGATCGCTAACAGAGCTGAAAGCGCCGGGCGGAATCAAACACACAGCCCTGAGCTGACGGTAAGAGATAGCGTGGATTGAAATGCAGAATCTGCACCTAATATCCCCCCCCACAAAATCATCTAAAAATACATGCATTAAGGGTACAGTTTTGAGGCTCCTCCGGGTCTTTTTTTTGTGTGTGAGAATTTAGGCTCAAATAGTATTTTGATGTCTCGAAAATTAAGTCTCAGTGCCCCTGTATTAGTGGAACATCACTGACTTGATCAAAATGAAGCTTTAGTCTGAATTACTCCTGATGTAACAAAATACCTTGCAAAATGAGGCGAAGCAATTGTTTTAAATTTAATACCAGACCTGTTCAGAGAATGCCTGAAGAGTGAGCAAAGGGACAAAGAGAGTGGAGAGCGGAGAGATTTCCAGGGTTCTGTACAGCCAGGTTTTACATCATGGCAAAGCAGCACACACGGAGATGCTAATAAGGAACATTTGACTAATTATATTATACCATATTTCCTATCAGTGCCTCAGCTATTCTGCAATGCAAACATCATGCCAAAAAAAATGCTGTTTGATTTGCAAGGGATTTTTGCAGTTAGTGACCAATTTCTTGTCTAATTAGCCTAATAGAGCTGGCCTGGGCGGAAGTGAAGGAGTCATGTCTCTGATTCAACATCTGTTAGTTTGCATAAATGAACGCAGCTTAAATACAGGACTGCAGGGAGCTGTGTGCACAGCCATCTGTTTTTCATTACCTTTGCATGCACGGAAGTGATGCTCGCGCTCGATATTTTTTATTTCATCTGAGAAAAGGTGAGTTAAGATTATGCATCTGATGGAACTTCATTTCCGAGATACTGCTTTCTTTTAGTGTCGTCGGAGTGAGCGTTATTTTTTTTTAACAATATGAGAAGAACTGATATCAGTTTCCTAAAATATAATTCAACCCCAAAAACAAAACAAACAAACAAAAAGAAGCTTGAACTCAATATAAATAACAGAAGGCTGGGAAGAAACCTTAGCAACTGCACTCAACAGATCCATCGCCCCGGCTAAGTGCTCGCCTTCTCTTTTTCTTGACACTTTATTTGTTTGGATTTTTTTGTCCGTACTTCCCTTCTTAACAGGGCAACTCATTTTTATGTCTGCTGTTATGACTCGGAGATAAAGAGCGATAGGATTGGCCGGATGTGCGGCGTGAAGAATCTGTTGGCTGACAGTGCTGGCGTGTTGGGGTCGTCTTTGAAGATCTGGGAGGAAGCTTTCTGCAGGGCCACTTCTTCTACCCCACATGGACGTGAAAGACCTTACCGGAGGAGAAACAAGGTGGGGGTTGGGGGGTCTCGCATTGTATCGAGTGCTAGTCGGGTCTTTGGCCATCTGGCAATGGCTTGGCCTCTTCTTGGGAGTCAAGGGCTACTAACATAATCTGGAAATTAGAATGGATTGGGATAATATTTTGTGCAGGGGTGTTGATGTGCTCATTGGGGACTATCATTGGCTAGCTGCCAGACACCTACAAAATTTCCAGCTTGGGAGGAAAAATGAAAGAATTGCCTTGTATTTGTTTCTTCTTCCTCTTGCCACCTCCATCAACCAGCTTAACTGGCTCGCCAAACTTTAAATACACTCAGTGCAACAAACAACCACATTACAGGCAAAGATTTGTGTGATCAGACCTAAGCAGCAATACAAACACCCACAGAGACAATATGTCACACAAGCGCATGCATTGTTAGTCAAAAATGAAAATCAATCCAAACAAATACACAAGAGTTTCCTCTGAGGTGACTTTGGAATTATTCACAGGAGCTTCTTTACTTCAAGCAGAATGCACACTCATCCCATTGAGTAACATTACAAGCCCTTGCATCAGAGGCCAGAGGAGGGAGAAGGGTGATGATATCACCGGTGGAAATACCTCCAGGCCTGGAAGCCATACACTTAGAAGGAATCAAATTCTATTTCTAAAAGGTTTCCTGCAAAATGCAAAAGGATAAGTCTGCAAATGAAGGAGATGTGAAATACAGTGGAGACCTCCTATAGTGATCACGGTCACATTGATTATATGACCTTACGGGTCAAAAAGCCTGGGAGAGAAGAATTACTATACAAATACAACTTGAATAATTCTCTAGTTTGATTTTATTCCCATGATGCTTTGCCTTGAGATGACTATGACATTAGTATCATCGATTGTCTATGGTTTATTTTCACATTTTAGGCTTTGGCCTAATTACATTTTTCCTGAAGTAAGTTTTATGTTACATACATAACATTACAATTAATTGTATTTAAAATAACAAACAATTTTAACACACAAAGAAACAGAACAGTTTCCTTTTTTTTTTTTTTTTTTTTTATACAACTTATAAATATTATATTTTTAAC
>JAOWBC010000935.1:2713577-2723883 GCA_028566105.1 Hypoplectrus providencianus | reverse complement strand
GTTTCAAACGTTATGCTGGCAACTGTGACCAGCAGTGGGAGATTGTTAAGGCGGTGAGTCCACATAAAAAAAACCCAACACAGTTTCAAATTAAATAATAAGAATATTTATTTATTTATTTTTTATTTATTTATCTTCAAAAGCTAAAAAAAAACTATGATTGACTATCTGTTGAAATAAGCAGAGGGAGATCCAAACACATGCAGCTAACTATAGAGCTGTCCATGGTGCTGAAACACAGAGCTGCTGGTTCAGGACCATGGACAGCACACCATGTGCCTGAGGGATCTGTGGTGATGCGAGTTGATTCTTCCATTGGCAATGCTGGTTCTCTTTAGTGACTAAGTATTTATTTATTTATATTTATTTATTTATAAACGCTAAAAAACTATGACTGAGTATCTGTTGAAATAAGCAGAGGGAGCCCACTACAGAGCTGTCCATGGTGCTGAAACACAGAGCTGCTGGTTCAGGACCATGGACAGCACACCATGTGCCTCAGGGATGGGATCTGTAGTTATGCAAGTTGATTTTTCCATTGGTAATGGTGGTTTTCTGTCATGACTAAGTATTGCAATTTTTTTTTTTTTTTTTTTTTTTTTTTTTTACCTATCATGATATTTGTCTAAGCACATACAGAAATGTGCTTCTTCCTACTGTTCCATTGGGTTATCATTATTGATGCATTTAGGGAAGCAGAATTTTAATGTTGTAAAGACAGAGGATATTTTAGCTAGATATATGTGGGTTTATTTATAATTTCGACCTGGCAAAGAAACTTAACTGGCAGCTACATATAATGGAGTAAACAATGCAATATCTGTCTCAATAATGAATGGTAATAAAAACCATTAGTAGAATTCAAACTTTTCATATGCTATATGCTGGTGACTTTTACCAGCAGTGGGATATTGTTAAGGCGGTGAGTCCACATCAACAAAAAGGCACAGTTTCTAAATCACAGATTTTATTTATTTGTTATTTGGTTCTCTGTCGTGACTAAGTATTGTATTTTATTTTTTTATTTATTTTTTTTTTTTAACCTATCATGATATTTGTGTAAGCACAGACATAAATGTGCTTCTTCTAACTGTTCCAGCTGCACCAGGCTCCTGGTCATTCCAGCTCAGAAACAGAGCCCTGACAGTAGGTTTTCATGGCTGGTTAGCTCTGAGCACCATCTCCACTTCGCTGTCCATGTTACTGAGTGCAGGTGATAAGTCAGCCCCCGCCTCTCACATTGGCAGCGAGAGGGTAAAAGATCCATCACTGAGATCTGCCCTGAGTTTTCCCTCAGGACCGAGTGGACATCTAGAGGACATCTTATATCTTGATCTGTAAGTTGAAATTGTCAGCTGCTGTGGGTGACCATATCTGACACCAGGATTTGGGCGAAAAGGATGAATCAAGGGGGTCCCTATTATTGGTAAAGGGTCACTTTCCACTTGAAAAAGACATTTCTTGGCTTAGGCTTTTAGAGAGAAATTAAAATTGAAGTTCTTCACCTTGTGCTGTTTAAATACAACAATTAGGACATACAGTCCAGCAGTTATCACCAGAGGTGAAATAAAACAAAGTACATTTATTCAAGTACTGTGCTTAAGTGCAATTTTGACCAACTTAACTGTGGTATTTCCATTCCAGGTAACTTAATATGTCTGCTCCATGATGTCAATATTGTACTTTTTATTTCATAATATGTAGCTGCCAGCTTTCGTTACTTTTAAAGTCTAGATTAAACTTTTAATTAAATGTATTTACAGGTATACAAAAAAAATAGTTATATGTGTTTCTGCTTGACAACAGATGCTAAATTAGGAGTAGATATGGCATATGCAATCGATATAAATGTAGGAATTATGCAAATTTGCAACATTAGGCATAACAATACCATTATAACAATACCGGATGTAGTCTACACTCTGACTGCTACATGGCAGTAAAGTGCTATCAAGGTGCTCATATTAAAACATTTGATGAACATAGAAATATTGTGCATTTTATCCATTAAACCTCTTTACAGTATTTTAGGTAGTCAAAGTTACAGCACAACCATGCCAACATTAAAACTATTTCTTTTCTTTTTTTTTTTTTTTAACGTAACTTTCAGTGGTAACTACTGAACTTTTGTTAAAAAAAAACAAACAAATGTTTAAAGTAAACTTTTCTAACTTTTAACCAGGAAGCTGTGTGCCCTAAACCTCGTCCAATGGCTTCATAAGATACATTTTTAAAAAGTGAAACAATTAATACAAACAAACAAAGAAAATCATCAACCATGGCCGTTCTCAGCTTCCATAGAAACTATAACTCTGCCCCTGTAGTACAATGTAAGGTATGCAATGTGTAGGATGGATTACTAGGTGTCCATACATTTTGTGTGGGAGCTAAGTCTAAATGGCAACCATAAACAAAGTCCTCCCCATGGGGCTAAGTGGCCAGTTTGAGCTTGATGCATGTCCACTCCTTGATCCAGGGTCATGGTTAAGTGTGATCACTAGTCACCCACTTTGTCTAATGACTCCTCTTAATCCATTAATGAGGGGGAAGTATTCAGTGGTGTATGTGATTGTGTATACACACACTACTGCACCCCTATGTCTGAGTTTCAAAAAACAACACAGTCATGACAGAGCGGATATGATAGATAAGAAGCTCCAACAACTGGGAACGCTTTATTAACTTAGACAAATGTGCTCTCACAGAAGGTGACAATGATGGTGGGGCTGTTCCACACCCATTCAAAGATGCCCTGCGATACAGCAGAGAATAGAAATGAGAGATTATTAAGTGCAACATTTTGAATTCGGTGAGTTTTAGATCCCCCACGGGTGTTTAATGTCTGGATTTGAAACTTATCTCTCTATCGGTTCTTTGACAGAGCAGGCCTGGGATGGTGGTGAAAAATTTATCCTTCAGAAATTGCTGATGATCTTTGAAACTGAATGATAAAGTGATGGCAGCGTGTGAAATAACGGGTGCTGGAGATGAAAGGAAGAGGTTACGTTTGGAGTTTGCTCAGCGTTGTGTCTGCTTAATCCTGTACAATGGCTGAAAATATGAATTTTAGTCTGTTTTGTACATTCTAAATGTTTCATTGACAGTTGAAATAATTATTTGGATTGATAATTGAAATGAAATAGCACATATACTGTAAACATACATATGGTGGTGTCTTGATGTTGTATCATGAGTTGGTCCCACCAGAATTACCCAGCCTTTCTACATTGAGCGTTGGACTGTTGTCGTGATTTGAAAGGTAACATGTACTGTGCGAGACCAGAAATCAAACAAACCCAGTCCTTCCAACCAGATGACCAGCATCTGTGTTCCACTTGAAATACAATATTATTGATATGATTTAATGTTCCATAACTTCAAATTAGTGTTTCAATGTCAACCTCTTTCATTTTTGTGTTGATGTGCTTAGATTTAAAGTTTTTGAAGATGTTTTATAAAACAACTTATAAATAACTTTTTAGCCCTGATAAACAAAGTGGGGGCATTTTTTAAGTGCTTAAATCTAACTAATCTGAAAGTGAAATGTAATTTAACAGAGTGGCCACTGAATGGCCTGGAAAAGTCCCTATTTGTACCAGTTTGACTTAACTGATAACAACCTACTGGCCTACCAGCAGGTGGAGCAGACCCTTACTCAAAAACCAAATAAACTGGATAAACCAAATGGTCTGATAATTAAAAATACACCTGTGCTGAAAACAACTCAGAGTACCACAAGATGAATAAGGCTCTGTTTTTTTTGTTTTTTTTGTTGTTGTTGTTTTTGAATAAACAACTCTAGTACATAAAGAAAAGCAGGAATGCAAGAGCGTGAAAACCAGACCAGCTGCTTCTTTCTCTCTCTAACGGTGAGTTTCCTTTTCTGCACACCATTCTTGTTTAAACTTCGCCTCGAACCCACCATGCCTGGAGCCCCTGCTGTGACAGCCCATCGCCCTCCCTGTAATTGACCCATGTGGGAAAACTAAAGGCTGTGAATGGCGATGTTTGCTGATGGAGGATAAAGCTCCCAGTCATGTAAACAACCACAGGCCCAGACAAACAACTATGTGTTGCATCTGTCTCACAGCCCCCCTGGGCTAAGAAATCTTCCTGCATTAAATACTGTGGGGTGGTTTAGGGAAAAGAGGGGGGAATGAGCTAATGCTGTTAGCAGGGTAATTTACCATCAGTGTGGTGATTCCTTTAACTTGTGCTAAAGACCTGCAGGATGCCAGCTACGGTTGGCCAAGATGTAATATGATGTTTTTTTTTTCTTCTGTTGAGTGGCTGATTTTCTTGTCATATTGGACGTTACTGAACTGCAGCCCACCAGCGAATAAGCCGAATAAATATTTAATGACAAATGGATAGTGCAGTTGAGCCAAGATTCTCGGTCCAGATAGATTTATCATCGTAACGTAGAAAGGCCTAAGACTGATGACATTCCCCGATAAATTTGGGCCTTAGAAATAAGTGATGAAACTGATACTGTGGAATAGTATTATGGGACGGGAGGGGATCGGGTGCTATTTGTCATCAGGCGGAAATTTCACAGTCAAAATTCTGTGTGTGTTACTTATGCAGGAACATTTTTACAGCCAGTTAGTGTGGAAATCCATATTCTACACATTTACGTTCTTTGCTGGTTGCTGCGAATTAATGTGCGGTGTATTAGGCCTTAGACGCACACACGGTGACCCCGTCGGATGGAGGGGGAACTGGGCTACCATTCAAAATAGCTCTTTCAGGTACATTTGGTTTCGTGTTCATTCCAATCATCCGCCATTCACTCTGCTCTGCTTCTCACTAAATCTGGCTCCAAGTAATGGAAACTGGCAGACAGGCTTCAGGTGCAAATATAAATGTCACTGCAATTACGGCGGCAGAGAAGTCTGCAAACAAACAGCGTGCAAGGGTGTGTGCTTCTGCGTAGATGTGTGTGTGTCTGCGGCGGAAAATTGCAGGAGAACATATTTTGTATTGTAATGCAGATGGCCATAATTCTCTGTCCTCGCCTCCTGTCATCTTCCTCTGAGTTTCTACATCTCTGACTGACTCCATCCTGTAGATTCAGGAAGGGTGAGTTCAGTGTCAACAACAAGTACAAAAATCCATAAGAGATCAGTTGGTTTTTATGGTGTAATTACAGTGTGGAGTTAATTTCGGTGCACTTTCATTGTAAAAAACAAAAACAAAAAAACAAAAACAAAACAGGAACGTGAAATTGCGTTTGACTATTCTATGTACTTTTTTTTTTTTTTTTGCTTGGACGTACATTTTCAGTCAGATCTGAACACTATTCGACTGTATTGATGTCATACACTCTATAGGGTTTCAACGTAAATTGACCCTATTGCACTGAAATGTTTTACAGTGTAGAGTTTTGTGGAAACACTGCAGCTTCTCTTAAAACAAACAAACAAAAAAAAAGTGCTATTATTTTTTTTTTTCTACACAGATGGCTCATCTACCTTAACTAGGCATTGTAATTCAACAGTTCAAAACGAATTGGGACCAATTCACTGTATAGTTAACTTGTATTCCCATCTCTTGAAAACACATTTAGCTGCAGTTGTGAACAGCAGCTGAACATGAATATGCATGTGTTAGCTCCACCTAGCTCCTCTTAATTGTTTACACCCTATGCGCTTGTAAACACGCTTGATGAAAAGAAAGTTACAGTGAGGCCAAAGAGTGTGAAGCACACGACACACTAAGGATGTGGATGCAGCTAAGGATGTCTATAATTGTGGTTTTCTCCGCCATAATCTCTCCTACCTGTTTCTGTCTCACTAGCATTTTATTACCTGTTTGAACGTGCTAATGGTGCAGAGATTTGTTATCTGATTATAGGTCTTGGAGACAGAGGGATGAATAAACATGAAAGTGCTGGAGCAGGTAGCGGCAAATGAGGCTGATGAGTGAGTGAGTGTGGGAATGCAGGGCGGATATGCTAATGTAGTGGAAATGTGATGCAAATTAGTTTTTTTTTTTCCTTTCAAATGCACAGAACCTCACGGTGTTGGTATCAAACAGCCAGGCGGATGTTTTAGCGTGAGGCGTTTGTAGAATGAGCATTGTGAAGGCACGCGTTGCGTTCGAGGTGCTGACCTCTGATCAGCGCAGGGAAAGAAAAGAGAAAAAGGAAAAAACACTCACACACACATGACTGAGCCTCCACCCCCTCTCGGCTGCAGCACATTAGGATTACTTAAAATGTCAGTGGCGGTAAACTGAGAAAGGATTACAGGGGTGTTAGCATGTCATTATGTACATCAAATAAATCCACTACCCGTGGCTGCCTTCAATAGCTACTCCTATCGTAACCTGTAAAAGTGCGGCGCTGCATGTGCTGGCAAAGCTGAGCACTCTAAAGGGCGTTTTTCAAACGTCCACAAGAGGCTCAATCAGTCACTGTGATGAATGCTGCCCTTACCGAGAGGCTAACATGTGAACGGTAGGGGCTAATCTGCAAGGTGTTCATGGTGTGGCTCCAGCATTTAGGCCTGTAGGGCTCCAGAGTAATACTGGTACATTTTCCTAACTGCAGCTTTGTATTTTACAAGATATAAGTCCTATGGAATTAGCGCAATCATTACTAGAAGTGTGAACAACTCCAATAGGTCTGTTGTGGACTATAGCACAGTAATAATGTCATATTTCAGAAAAACAGAAGAAATGCAAGTTAAATTTAATGCAAAATTCTTAAAAAAAACAAACAAAATTAAATTAATTTAAACTTAGTTATACAACACATTACCAAGTGACCCTAAAGTGTCATGAATATATGTGGGAAATGTGAGTCCCCACATGCTATATATAATGAACTCTTTGTATTCCTATTCTGTCCTCTCCTCTCTGATCTGTGTAAACAGCCCTGAGTTCTGTCCGAATTCCGATTTTTTTCCTCTGGGGTCATTGTTCCTGTTTCTTACTCCTGTGTACCCAGGAAGTCCAAGAGAAAAGCTTTCTAAATGCTACCACTAAGTAAATCAGGACTTTCCATAGATTTGTTTCATCAACATTATCATTTTATTGGACAGGAGGTGTTTGGAAAGGGTTAATGCAACTACTGGAGTGCTGCAGCCAATTCACTACCCAACAGCATAGCAGACACCGTTGCTAAGTGACAAGTTGATAGCAAGAATGGACAAGAGAGACGGAGAGGGAAAATGAGAGGGAGGAGGGAGGAGGGGGGAGAAGAGGAATTGAGCAATTGATTGGTTCTCTCATGGGAATTCTAGCTGCCACTTGCAGGAACCTTGGATGAGAGGGGGAGGAAGAGGAGGGATGGACTGATGGAGGAAGGGGAGGGAAGGAGGGAGGGTCATCGCAGCTGATCGGGCTTTACAGAAATAGATGACAAAATAGAGCAAGTGAGAGAGGAGGAGTGACAAAGAGCGAAGTATAGACTGGAGGGGAGGTTCCGTTCTGTCGTGTTTATGGAAGAAATGGGACTGTTTCATCAACGGGAGTCTTAAACATGGCGGCAAATCCCTAACAGCGCTTTGACTGAATGATGGATTCATCTTTAGTTATGTTACAGATGGAGATTGACCACAAAAAACTATGATCAGACTTCTTTTAATTATACCTCAATACAATATTAAGTAGGTAAAATGAGTTCAGTCTTTACAGAATGTAAATGCTGCTTGCATCATGCATAAAAAAGTAATTATCCAGTAATATATTTAAAATGCAAACCCCAAGTTGTGCCATTCTGCATATTTAGTACCTTTATTTTTGATACTTCCAGTACATTACTCATACTTACTTACGAATACTTCTACTAATACTGTTATTTAAGTACGTTTTGAAAACAGGATTAACATGCAGTGGAGTACTTTTACATTGTGCCTGTAAAGTTTTTGTGCATTACATTTTATATCCCATTATTGACTGAGTGTGTGCCTAAGCCTCCATCATCATAAATATCAGCGTCCACGGAGGCAGCTGTTGTCAACCTTTAGATCACTGTGAATCCACAAGTTTGCTTAGGGTTGTTATTTAGTGGCATCCAACAGATCAAAAACAGCTGTTGGTAGTTGTTGTCAAACTTATGGAAACTATTTTCTTTGTTTCTGCTTTTTAAAAGAAGGTAACGCCCTGCTGCTGTTGCCAGATCAGAACTCTTTGTATTAGCAGGGGATTGCAGAAGTATACCGGTAAACTGTAAAGTAGCCATTCATATGGGCCTTTCTCTTGGAGTTTTTAACTGCAACACATTTCTGGATTTTTATATCATAAGCGGCCAATGCTGGTGTGCAACACATTATAATTGTCAGTGTGACCTTTGCTGAACTCTATCATGGTGTGGATCAAAGCTGAACTCTGGACCAGAAGGAGGGAAAAGGGAAAGCTCCAGACTGTACGTTCAGCATTAAAAGAGCATGAAAAAAATCTGTTTGATCCATTAATTAATCCAACAGCTGCAACCAAGGTCCAAGTATATGAAAAAAGATGTACATGGGACGACAAGATCTTCATTAACAAAAGGAAAGGAAAGAATTTGTTTATACCATACGTAACAAGGTTTACGGTACATCTCATAAAAATACAGTGCATATGGTCCATGGTTGTAAAAAGGCGAGTTATGAATTTAGACTACAAAACATCAGAGCTGGCTTTAATCCAAAAACCATCCCGGTAAGATATTATAAAAGAGAATAATTTGACGTAAATGGAGCGAGTAAAGTAGCATCACAGTGTCTGAAGTCTGATGGCTTTCGGCTAAAATTCTATCAAAATTTTACTTTAACTACTAATATAAATGGTCCAGTTAGTTTCCTGTTTGTTAAAGAAGTTGGTGTGAAAATAGTGTCTAGCTATTTTATCTTTCAAACCATCTATCATTTTTACCATGTAGGTTAACCTTGGGTTTACAGGAGTCAGGAAAAGCATGCGAATGGATGTGAATTAGCCGTGCAAATCAAAGTAGTCCAGTTAACAACATGAATAATAATACCAATGCAATAATACAAGCATATGGTTTGGAATCGCAAAGTTCAGCTACAAGAGCGCCCTGGGGTTGATTTACACAACATTCCTAGTGATAAAGCATTGTATTTAATGTAAAGGTGTCTTCTTGTTATTTATTTTTGGTTTAAACTGCAACAGCAATGTGCAAAAATACTGTGTAGTGCAAAAACAACAATAAAGTGCCACAACAATTAAAATCACTTAGATATATATATTAAAAAAATACAAATTCAATTGAACAAAAAACAGAGAGAATTAAATAAAATATCAAGCAAATTCTTCAGTAATGATGTAAATTAAAAATATTTTAAAACTGAAAAATATATATATTTTTTGTCACTTGCTCTTGGGGGCCCCTAGTGGCCATGGGGCCCTAAGTGGGCGCTTAGTTCACTTATGCCTTGGGCTGGCTCTGAATGGGAGTATAGGTTGTATTTTTCTGCCTGTACAAACGACCTATATAGTCGTTTTTCAGATGAGACCAGTCTCATTTGATGCATTCATTAAGCCAATAGCTGCAACCAAAGTCCAATTATATGCTAAAAAGACAAAAGAAGACATGAGATGGGGGACATAAAGAACATGATGGTGAAGGTGAGACTTAAAAGGGAGACAGTGAGAGAGAAGGGAAAACTGGGATAGCAAAGGTCTGTGTGCGTAGACGCTGGCTCAGCTACTGGCCCACTTCTGTGAACAGTGGATGTTGAATCTTCTGGTTGTAAAGTCACATTGGGGAATTAAAAGAAAGCCTTTTTTTTTTTTCTTTTCCCTGTCGGAGAGAACAAACTGCTGTCTCTCTTCCACTGCTCCTATCCTCCCACTGCTCTGATATTCCTTTAGTCTCAGATAGCAGCACTACACTTCATTTCCCATTCTCTATTGTGCACACAATCACCCTCTCGCTCTCTTTTCTTCTCATGAACAAACAAAAATACAGACATACTTCCTCTCCCCTGCCAGTGTCTCGTGTCTCGTGTTTCCTCTGACTGCCTGCGGTGTCCTGCGGGACGCGAGTGTCTGGTAAGCGGACGGACGGGCCGTTACGTGGCGTAAAGCTGTTCTTTGCACTTATTATTTGCATTGAAAGTTAGCATTCACAGAATTTAATGCTAAATAGATTACCATATTTCTATCTTTCTAGTAAATCAACAACAAACCAGGGATAAATATTATCATGGATGTTCATGGATCAGCTCCATTACAATACAATGTTATGCTGATTCTTCGGACAACAACACTGTAATTGAATGTATGACAAAGCCCTCCAGGATAAGATTTCCATTTGATTAATTTCAGTGACTTGCAATCAACATGAGACATATCA
>JAOWBC010000935.1:2690338-2700425 GCA_028566105.1 Hypoplectrus providencianus | reverse complement strand
CTACGCGTCGGATTCGGCTTCAAAATGGACCGATGCAAATGCAAAGAGACAAAGAGGTGAAAACTGACTGAATGATTCCAGACACAGATAGTATTGTTGGAGCTGCAGAGTGCTGTGGTGGGGTACTATAAACACCGCTCTATTTCTGAAATATCGAAACATAAAGCCCCACCCCTATCAGCTTTTCAATTGCTGCTCTGTAGCTGACATCTCTGGATGAAGAAAAAGGGTTTCAATGGGAGAATCAATACAATATTACCAATGGACTCTGTTAAACATTTAAGTCCGAAACTCATCTCTAGGCTTATTCTGTTTGTTGCTTATTATTTATCTGTTTCCAGGTTTGTGGTATCAGGTACCCTGCCGTATTATTCCTGAATTGAAAGCCATGGCTTTTGTGGCCATTGGCCCTATATCTAAGTTTTCTTTTTAAGTTAAAGGATTTCCAAATCGCACTATGAGCCTGTATCCTAGAGTGGTAAGATCCTGGATTGTTAAAATAATTCATTTGGAAATTGTTCAAAACCAGGATGTTGTCTGTGTCCCTAGTGACAAACTTACCAGACCTAACACACACTTATGGGTATGTAATCATTTTCTTATGTTCATTTTTAATTATACAACATACACACAACATGTTTCCCTCTGTTTGTCTTTGTCCAGAATCTAGACCTCCAAAACTATGTGTGTCTCTTTCCATATTTCTCCTCCCTTTCCTTTTTTGTTTTTTTACTCAAACTTCTCTCTGCACGACCATCAGCCCTCCTGGGACTTTTCTCCCCTGACTGTCACTGTCTCATTCCAGATGTTGAAACCTCGACCCTCGTCCTTTGGGAGATTCAGGCTCCTCTTCCGTCTCCTATCTGTTTGGCGAACCCTGAAGTATCTGCCTTGGATTCACTGGCCTCACCTGCCGCTGCCACCTCCGTCACCAAAATGCTATCAGCGTTAGCTAAACACTGTGCTGCAGAGCTTGTGTCAAGCAGCTCGCAGTCTGCAACCCCCTGGCCTTCATTGTCCGGTGAGCTACACGGTGAGGCGATGGAGAGACGGAGTCCAACCTGAGCTGAATCAATGCCATTGACTTGGAGCATCACACTCCAACCCACACACACTCATTTCATACCTTTACTTGAGAGCATCAAAGTAAACTATCCAGCTTGCCTGCAACAGCGATGCCATGAATTATGATCTATTGATATTTATAACAAGTGCCACACACACACGGCGTCATAATTGGTCATAAAATGTCATGAGAGCACAAATACAATCTGTGTTTGTCGATGCTGGCCCGAAAGTGCCATTTTAGGCTGTTCTTTGGTGGATATTACAGTAATAAAAGCGCAGTGCAGCATGTGTTATTAAATTGGATTCAGCTCAGACAGAGAGAGAGAGAGAGAGCAGGTTTAATAAGATGAGCTGCATGAATAGCTCCATCCAAACTTGTGTGGTGCATTAGTCAACGCATAATGAACCTTAACATACTGCTTTTTGGCCGATTGGATTACATATTGGGAGTAATTAGGTAGTTTTAGGAGAATTAGAATAGAGCGAACGGAAAAAAAGACAAGTGTGTGTATGTGTGCGTGTGAAAACATCCGAAATTTAGACGACCACATGCTGGCAAATCCACTCGTCACATCACATTACCTCGCCGTTCTTGCACGCACACACACACTCGTACGAACACACCCACATGTGCATATACAGTCACCCACTATTAGCTTCCGACGAGCGCCATCCGCCCTGCAGAGAGGGGAGCAGACAGCTTTGCAGAAACGATTCAACAGTAAGATGAGAGAGAGCGCGCTGGGAAATGTATGGGGCATATGAAAGCTTTGATGCTGCTTCATGAATCAAACAGGCTCGCCGGGTCCACAGACACTAGCTAGGGTCCTGGGTTAGCTCAGAGGCACATGCAAAGTCCTGTGAACTACTAGGAAAGATCTTGCTTTGCTTAATAAACGCTTGGCTGGTGTAAAATAAATTGCACATGATAAAACACCACTTGAGTGAATAAACAGACACATATGAATACAACTGAAGTCCTCGGTGGCGGTAAAGAGCTCTGGCACACATGCTAACTAAAGGAAATGAACAAAGGAAGCAAGAAGAGGGAGCCACGGCAATGCAGATTTTTCTGAAGCGGGGTGTGTTTCGGGGTCAGAGGGTGGGTGCGGAGAAACCGCTGAGGTGGGATGATGGATCGATTGCTCAGATATCTGTGGCCCATCCCAGCTTTATGTTTCACTCCTCATGGATTCTTTGTCTCTCCAAACATTAATCTGAACTGTCAACAAAAACATACGTGGTATTCTAAGCTCGGACTAAAGCCAATTATTTACTCCCCTTGGCAATGACCTGTCACTCAAAACCTGCGGCTTACTGTGCTGGGTCATCCTTTAGACTGTAAAAAGGAGGTAAAACAGTTCCTGTCAAATTGGTTGTGAGGCCTTGAGTCTGCCTGTACGGGCAAAGTCACGACCTGTACTAACCCTGGCTGTGATTGCCTCGTACCTGCTGACTTTGTTGGTTTGGCTGGTGATGTGTTAGCAGTGGTTTAAGTTTAGGGTAAGAATATCAGGGGACGCAATTATACTAGTTTGGAGAAATATAAACGTTGGAGTGGAAAAAGGGAAACAATTAGGGGTCTAAGAAAAAAATAAGGAAATGTAGGTAAAGCGAAGACTCTCAGGAGAAAACAAAATCCTGTTTTAGACATCAAAACAGAAATCGAAAGAAAAGAGAAAAAAAACAGTCCCTCTTTCTTTTAGCAAATCGCCAAAGACTCCCTTTTAAGCTAGACTGAGACATTTATTGTTGAAAGCCATTAAATGAACGGAGCAGACTGATCAAATCATTTGAGATTCTCTGGAATATATAAATATTCTGTGATATATGTAATTGTACATGGTGTTGTTCCTCTTAAAAAATTAAAATAAAAAAATTAAAATAAAAAATGAATGATGCACCATTTTCACATTCAAATGATATGTTTATGCATTCAGCCAGCCTGGTCCTTGATCCAATGGATCTACACTAATCAGACATGGTTTTCAAAACAACTTCCACTTTGACTTTTTGGCATTTCTGAAAAAGCTCCGCCCCCTACACTACATGCTTTAAGGCATAATATATAAAAGGCACTGCTGCATAAAAGAGTCAACTTTCTGTTGTATAGTCTTTTTAAATAACGAAATGTTTTCTATGACCTGGGCAAGAATAAAAAAACATCAGTACCGTAGGAGTGCATTGATGTCATGAAATGATGCATAAAATTATACAATTATGTATGTAGTAATCATAGAAATTATGTGTTTAATGTATAACTCCAAATGACATTCTCTGTTCACTCTGTCTAGCCCTGACCTGGCCCGTGACACTACTTAGTTAGCTGCATTGGTAATTTGTGGATACATTTATAGATCCCTGCTGCAGTCTCTGCAGAGCCATTGACACGATGGTGAAATAGAGGAGAATTGTTCCCACCACCAATCTCCTCCATTCTCTGCACAGCTGGTCATTACTGTACGTATCGATCCAAGGACTGATTGCAATCCTGTAATGAAGGAGCTATAATTTGCTGTCTGTCCAGCTCATTTGCTGGAGGCCAAAGTTCTTTGTTGGGCTGACCGAACCTCCCCCACTTTAGATGCGCTTGTTGAGCCATAGTGAATATCACGCCATTCAGTGTGTGGCCTTTTGCAGGAATGTCAATATTAAATGAGCGGTCAACACTGAGGTAATGTATGAGGACATTAAAGTTGTCCTTCCTTTACTTCTTGAGCCTACAGAGTCTGGGCCAGCCATGTTATGTACATTGTACATATGAAAGATATATTGTTTTATACATGTCCAATCTAGCTCAAAATTATCTTCAACACTTAATCATTCATTATGGTTCCCTTCACTGCTTCTGCTGCTAACTTGGGTCATGGGTGGATGGAACCAATCCCAGCTGACATTGGGTAAGAGCCATGGATACCATCGAGTGTCATACTTTTACCATAAAATATATTTGACCTTATTTCAGTTCTATTTGGTCTACAGTCATCAAACAAAATTGACATGGCGTTTCAACCCAGAACTATAGCGGGAAGTTGGTGTCAGGGCTTGACACTGCTTTGTTTTTACATTTTGACGTCATGAATGAAATTGTGATTGGCTACAACAACGTGGGAGGAAGTTAAATGAAGCAATCTGAGAAGATGATGCAAACCTAAGAGAGAAGAGCCACAAGTCGAGAAAAGATTAGATGTATTGATGATAGTCTATTGATATTGCATCATAGCCTAGCAAGACTATCCTATCACAAAACCATATTAAACCGTCTCCATTAAACTCCATAGGTAGATATGGTATTTTTAATGTTTGTTACTGTAGAAACTGCAGTTATGGGTGCTTTTCTAAAGTTCTTGTTTGGTCATTTATATTTTCAACGATGGCGCCGTCTCTGTTTGTCCTGGGTACATCTTTTTTTTAATTCCTAAAATGATGCAGAATGGGTTAAAGGCCAGACATTATGTAGACCAACATCATTTTTGAAGTCATGTAGAATGGTCTTACCATGCTGATTCTGCCGCCAGATATATCAGTAAAATCTGTTACATCATTCTTATAGCCTTCTTGACTTCATTAGTAAAATTTATGTCTACAAGGTGTCCATACACTATTCTAATTCATGACTAAGTGCACAGGCGGAGGACATTTTAAGATCCTTTGGCATCAAGACACTTGATTATATTCTTTTAGCTCCTCCACCTTTAAATGTAGCTGCAGGTCACATTTTAAGAGTGCATGCTTCGTTTTAATTTAATCCCCTATGCCGTCGCTTTGATTGGCAGCATTTGAAGGTCGCTGGAGGAGCGTGCAGGTGGCGGAGGAAGAAAGAAAGTAAATCGTTCCATAGAGTCGGTAAGAACAGAATCAAGCGTGATTTGCATACTAAATATACCCTCGGTTGGTAGACCGGTACTGTAAGTGTGGACACATAACCCTGACGTGACACTGAAAACAAGGTGTGTGCCCAGTTGGGCTGCGTCAGCATGGTGCGTTCAGGAGCGAGGTGGTGCTTCGGTTTGACCTTTTCGACTCTCTCACTCACTGTCCGGTTCACATCTAGCATTTTCATGACACAGTCGTGGCTGCCCTCTGTCTCTCAACCACCTGTTCTTTTGGATAATTTGAAGAGACAAAAGATAAGAATAATAGCAAAACCAGTTGTTTTTAATTGTGTGTTGCCTTGGAAACAATCCATTTTAAAACTGAAGCATCAGACGACATGGCAGCCGCCTTACGACTCCACTCCATCTCTCTCTGGTGCTGCACTCTTTCTTCTAATTTCTCCTTGTTCATTTTTCTCACTCATTTCTTTCTTCAACTGGCAGGTGACTATTATCACAGCGGAGGACTGTTCATTCTCCGAGCTACACAAGGACACAAAGAAAATGTCAAGTATTCTGACACTAACGATAGGCTTGTGTGCTCTTGAATGGCAGGCTCCTCAGCCAACGGGGAGCTGGCTGCAAGACAAGCCAAGTACATAATAATCCCCTTTTAACTTGGCCTGAACATGGCCTTCACTTTGGCAATGTGAGCCCCCCCGTCAACCGGTTGCAATTACCCACACACCTTGTAGATTATATCACATTACAGAGTGGCACTGTTAGTCATGTGAGACTTCTTAGTTGCTTTCTCCTTTCAAAGTTGGACTTAGGAAGGAAAAGTTAACAATACCATTATTCACATGGTATTATTTTCTTTAAATGTGGAAAGTAAACTTTTTATCACAGACTTATCCATAACAGTCATCTATAGGGAAAGAAAAAAAAAGCCTTTTCAAACCAATGCGGGTTCGCTGCCAAGTCAAGGTTATTATTCAGCACAGGGCCAATGGCCTAAACAAGTAATAACTTAACAGTACACTTCCTATTTCACGTAGATAGCTGGCTATTCTCTGCTACAATGATCAGGCTAATGTCCATATATTTTACCTCAGTAACATGAAAGAGGCCATGTGAAATACAAAGGTATGGATTTTCCTCCTCCAGTGAGCATTGGCCGGCCTTGGCTCATTAACTCGATATTGAACAGTGTTGAAAATATCTCAGGGAAGACACTAATCCATTTGCATATGTGCACAAATACACTTTCACTCACACTTCTACGACACTCATGTCTAAAATGCATTATATACATACTACAGGCATTATTATTTGGTCATGGCAGTGTATAATTATAGGTATAACCACTCATTAATACCTATAATCCCTAATAAACACCAATCATGACACATTTGAAAGCATTTTATAATGACTTAAAAGGTCAAATATGCTTCACAATTGCTGTGTTTTAAAAGGATCATTGTGAAAAAACATTACAATAGAAATGTTATAATGCATTAAAATATACTTTAGGGTTTGGGTGGGGGTTATATTTAGACTGCAATACATACATGTAATTCACTGTCAGTGTTTTAAGGCATTATGAAAATTCATGGAGCCAATAACTATAATTATACAGTGCTATAAGCCGATTATAATTAATTATAAGTATCTGTAATGCATTATAGAAATGGCCGGCATTAGATATTTTAACACACTTTGAAAAAGGGTAAGCATATGGTCTGCAATAAAACATATAAAATACTCTTAAATACAGATTATAGTTGTGTGAAATTGTAAACTAACTAAGAGAGAGATGCATTAAATTTAATGAAATGCGAACGCTTGCCTGATTTATTACATATTACTGTCAATAAAGCAGAGAGAAAATGAAAAACAATGAGGTGTTCATTTGGAAGGGTGCCTGGTGTTGTTTTATGCCGGTTATTTTAATTGTGTGAGAATCCTTGGCAAATCGCCTGAAAAACTACCCACTGTAAAATGCTTTACTTAATATGTTAATGTCATCTCCGGCTGTATGCTGGAGCAGCGTGGCAGTTGAGTGTGCGTGCCCTTTGTTACAGTAAAGCCAACGAGCGCTGCAGCTCTCAGTCGCTCTTTTGTCTGGACTAGTCGGGTTTCTCCAGCCGGTTGCTCACTTCTTGATGCGCTCAATGAGACAGGGCGCATCTCCAATGATGCCTTTGACAACACAAAGACAAGCTTCCCACAAGTGGTACCTCCAGTATTTCCATTGACTCTAACCAACACAATTGCAATAACCGACTCTTAATATGTATATGTATGGAGATAAATCTATCTGAATATTGTGCATATTTTCATGCATTTTAGTTCATTACTGGCATTGAAATAAAACGATTGTGACAGAATGGTCTTTGCAGCAATTTGTGCCCTTTTTTGAATCAATTTATTCTGGAAACATGTAAGTAAACACAAGACTCAGGAGCTGGATGACAATTCCAGGTGTAAAAATATAAGGGAATATAGCTAAATGCAGTCAAGCTACCAGGAAAACATGTACACATGAATATGCATTTTCCTGTTTATATGTATGAGGTACACTTGAATGCCCCATGAAGTCCCTGTCTGCACGCATATTCACCATAGACTAATTCTACCAGTTTGCACAAGATATTTCTAAGTGGATATAAGGTCATATAAGGCCTTCTGGGGTGTAGAGGCAAGGCAACATTTCTATAAAAGTGGTATAATTAAAGAAGAAATGATTAAGAAAACCGAAACAAGGTGGCCATAAAAACCTGCCGATATTTCATTATCCTTAGCACATCAGTGTTGGCAGGAATAGTAACTGATTTGCCTTGACAGTTGAAAATCAGGAGAAAACTGTAGTAACACAACGGTAAGTATGTTAAAAGTTATAAAGCACAAGATTGTTTGCTTTGGAGCAACACACACACACATAGAAACAACAACTTAACTTTAGGTCAAATTAGAGTAAATGCCAATGTTGAGGGAAGCATGTTGGACCACTAATAAGGTATTCAGTCAGCTGAGGAAGAGTTTTAATGAGCCAAACTTGTTGCGAAAGGCGTTTGACCTCTTGATCCCAGGATCGAAAAGCGATGTAACTGCCCACAGAGGAGCTGTAAAACATGGCTGTTTGCAGGCATGCACAGAAACTTTTAAGCTATTAAACAAATAATTGTGACATGTCAAAACTGCATTCTAACAGATATCATGGGAAGCCTCTCAATGGCAGCTTGTACGCCTCTGTGACTCTAATGGAATCCTAATGAAGCCAATAATTAACTAAAGTGAATAAACCAGTGAGTGTAAGACAACTTCCATATCTGATAAATATTTTCAGTGGCGTTTATATGGGATTAAATCGATGTATTGGTAGCCCTTTAGCTAAATGCTAACCTTTCCCAATGGAGAATGCAACAATATGAGTCAGCCTATATAGCAGGCAGTGAGAAAGAAGCACTGGGCTGTTAGATAACAGCTTCTCAATATTAGATTATGAAAGAGTAGATAGCATTTTTGCCCCTGTCTGGAAAATGTTATGGTTTTTAGATCAAACGGCTCATGAAAAATCAACATCTCAAAAGGTCATGTAGAATTCACAGCGAAAAGAAAATAATTAAAGCTCTGTGTAAGGTGTAAACTCTAAGTAGCACTTTCCAAAATCAATACAAACAAAGGCTTGTTTGGGGCTACCACTATAAGGATTATTAATTTCAAGATTGTTGGTTCTTTTCCCCCAAAAAAACAGAGTTTAAGGAAGGAAAGTGAACGAGAAGTGTTTTAGTTTCCATTGGCAACTACAGTCCCCAAACCCTTGAGCAATTACTTCAATCCCTGCCATTTGGACGTGACCAGTGAAAATAGCATGTTTGAAGGCTTTCAAAACCCTCTGAAAACATGACTCATAACTCGGTTCTGGTTGTTTCAAATGTACCGCACACACACAAGCTGCTTTTCATCTTTAAAGATGGAAGAACGTATTTGTATATTTTATTTTACAGGCTTGTAGGTCTTCTTGAAACATCTTGCTTCTTTGAAATCGAGACAAACAGTGGGCGGAAAAAGAAAATACACCATGCTGCAGTAATTAGTCAAAAGCAAAGGGACTTGCAGAGAATGTTTTGCTTTTCATTCAGGAGGCCTCTTTAGTTGTTTAGGACGTTGACGGTATAATGTTGAATTATGCTACATGGGAGTTTCTGAGGTCATGTGGATGTCTTTAGAGATAGCTGACTGGCATCCATTGGGAAGAAGCCTAAATGGTACCAGTGTGAACCCTTTCTGGGATTGGATGAAATGTAAAGACTAAACCTGAGAGACAACAACTACCGCACAACAAAACCTTAATTTCCACTGCAAATTCAATCCAGCTTCAATGTTCCTGGCACCCATAAGGAGTAATATGACAACTGTAACACATTGATTGACTCTTCGAAAACGGCAAAATTAACAGTTTGCACTGCATCAATTACTCATCCACTCAGAGACAGCATGCACATCTGTTGATAGTTTGACAGCTGTTGCTTGTGAATTATTGAGTGCGTGTGTTTGTGTGTTTATTGGGGAGTCCTGTGCAATGCTCTTTTACTCTTCACCTTTAGTAACTGTACAGGTGCTGTGTTTCCAGTTGGATTTGTTTCAGCAGCGAGGGATGGGGAAGCTGTTATTTGCAGCAATGTGTGGCCCTTTTTTTAATTTGTCTGATTTTTTTTTTTTTTGTTTAACACAACATTCAGAAGCCAGGTGATGATTCAAGGTGTAAGAATCTAATGGAATATAACCAAATACAGTCCAGCAGCAAATATCTACACAGAAATATGATATTATTCTCCTGTATGTGAGATGTGCTTCTGAATGAACCATGAAGTCCCCATTGGCACAACACCAGACCTTGCAAAGCATTTTTTTTTTTTTTACAATATGTGCAAATTATTTGTAAGAGGAGGGCAGACCAACAGTGGGCAGATATATAGTTAAAAAAAAAAAAAAAAAAAGTGACTATGTTTGTATGTATGTATGTATGGTTGGCTTTGCTTCCAGACTTTTTATTTATATATTTTTTTTTTTTTTAGATTATACATCTTTATACATGTGTTTTTTCATAGAATTAACTGTCATTTACATTCAAGACCATTAAGGAGTTGAATTATCCTAAAAAAAATGTTCCATTACATTGAAAGATTATCTCTATATTA
>JAOWBC010000935.1:2649962-2660330 GCA_028566105.1 Hypoplectrus providencianus | reverse complement strand
GAGAGATCCCCCTGTTGGTCTTTGTAAATGCTGTTTTTCAGAATACAAGCCATTCCATTATGGATGGCTGTTAAATGGATGGATGGATGGATGGATGGATGGATGGATGGATGGATGGATGGATGGATGGATGGATGGATGGCTAATAAATGGGTGGATAACAGATGGCTGTTGAATGGATAAGAATGGATGGACGGATAGCAGGATGGATCAATGGATGGATGGATAAAAAGTACAATCCAACCATAGTCATAAATAAATAAATAAGTTGCAATGTCTCATATAATTTTAAACTCATTACACATGATTAAGCTGTTCTTGCAGCACTTCACACTGTCAGGTATCACAGAGCAGCAATCACACAGCAAGACATCCCATTTTTGCTTACTGAATAAAATCATAATGTGCCACTCCCGTCATTGAATTACAGTGTCTCAAACAAGTCACAACTTTTTATTTAGAATTTCTAATGACTATAAATCATCCTAACCAGCTTGCTCCCATTCAACGTGTCGCTCGCTATTCTAACGGCATTGATATCCATTTACAGCTCATTCCCAACATGGAATCGAGGCAGGGCAGGGAGTGTGAAGCTTAAAGCTGGTCCAGGCCTAATGGGCACTGCTTGGGATTTAATAACTGCTGTCTAATGATGGTAAACAGCCCTCCACACCAGGAACGATAACTATAATGATAACTATAACAATAACGATGTGAGCATCCACACTTATAACAATCTCTAAACAGTGAAGCTGAGGGCCCCACGTGTTCCTCATTTTCTGCATTTTCGAATGTGTTGTGTAAATGGCATTAATTCTTTACATTAACAAGGCAGAAAGGCAGGTACACAATATAAACCACTGGGTTTTTTCTTATCGTTTTACTTATTAAAAACAATGGAAATTGACTCAAAAGTAGACGCTGATTTGCAAGATGCTACGTTGTCCCAATATTATCATTTGCCTCTGTTGTCTTTTGGGTCTTGGTGGACCCCATCAAGGACTTGAGTGAGAAAGGTTTTCAAAACAACATTTAAAGTTGGCATCATATTTATCACATTTGGTGCAGACGGCATCACTCTTGCCCATTTAGCTTCATTTTATAACCAATTCTTTGGAAACAGTGTGACTAAATTTTATAACACGAAGCATCGATGCAACTTACTTACCAAATTCTTGCAAACTTGTCTGCTGTCTGAGACAAACTAGCCCATCCTCTGTCTATCAACGTGACTGCATCGGTCAGCCCAACTCACACAGACACTAATGACCTGGGAATTTAAAAACTGTCTGCATCAGCAGGACAGAGGACAGAGGACAGAGGACAGGACATTCAAACTGACTGATGTCTCTGATCTTCATTCGCTCAAAACTTCACTCAGAGCCGTGACAGGACACATGATAAATTTAATGACATTTTAGATTTTTTTTTTTCTTTTATTGCAGTTGTTTGCTTTATGAACCTCAGTATGAACCTGTTGTGATAATTATTTATTTTTTTCATGGCACAAAGCATGATCAATCAAATTTATGTCAGGACATCATGCTTCTGCTGAATGGTTTGTTCTTCTTTTCTTTTCTTCTCTTTTCTTTTCTAACATAAAAAAGCACATTGATATTTCTGTAGAATGTCTTTCACTTCTGAAGTATGACAAATAATACAGTTATGATTTTAGAAATAAGTCAATTAATGTAGTGATCCTGGATATTCTAGGTAGCATCAGCTCATAGAAGGAAAAGTTCATGAGGAGCCCTGCACTGACAGCTCTTTCTTCTCTTTAGACTGAGATAATGGATTAACAGTGTGTGTGTGCATGTTCTGGCATTTGTTGTTGCTTTTATCTTATTGACAATTACACAAACACACTGCCGAGCCACCCACTCACCTACATCATGAAGGCATCTAAGCACTATATGGCTGCTAACAAGCCCTCCCTCCCTTTGGCTCCCAGTTGTTGATTAGGCATTGCAGTCAATAAAACCACAGCCCGGGCCTTGGCGTGCCACACACACTCAGGTGTCTTTTATCAGCCTTCCCCCAGCCTTCAGCTTTGCCAGCAGTCAATAGCTGGAAGAGACTAATCCATAACTGCAGCAGCAGCAGCAGCAGGGCGTCTGAAGTGTGCCCACATGATTAAGAGCGAACAGTCGAGCGGCGTTAGCACCGACATCTGCCGAGCCTGGAGCGACGCTCGCGTCCCGGTATCGTAAACAGGCCGAGCGGAGAGGGAAACAGATGAACGGGCTTCAGGTGGCACGAGTGTGAAATGCGCATTTTCACATGAGACACATACGTGAGGATCATTTGACACACAGCTGGCCTAGTGTCAGGGCTGTGCTGATAAATGCTTGCCCCGCAGTACGTGGTGGTGTTTTCTCAGAGGAAGAAAAACTTGCAGTGAATCAGGAAAATGCACACACATAATATGTGCTCACAAACAGGAAATGTGAAGATTTTCCAGCATCCTGCCAACACATACACCTCTTTTATACATGCATTGTTCTTTCACCTCTGAACCCCATCAACCTGCCAGCTTCAAATGCACCACTAGTTATAGAAACAGGGATAAGCCTATAGAATCTGAAATTTCCTTAGTTTTCATGTCTTCCATAAAGACTAGGCTAGGCATGAAACTAGGTCAAAGGTCAGAATGACCTTTCTCTACATGTCTCATCTATAACATTGCCACTGTATAACATTGTATAACAGTTTTGAATAAATATGTTACGGTAAAAACAATAAATTGTCTGCATCTCAGCATGACTGGGATCCATAATTAATTCTGCAATAAGATCAGAGTGGAGTGGACAGGAGAGGCTGCAAGTAGATGTTGTATAAATGTTCTTTTTTTTTGCAGTATTTGGTAAAAAAAAAAAAAAAAAAATGTTTGTAGAAATTCCAGGAAAACAATGTAATGTGCTGTTTCCATAGAGGTGCAGGTCTTGTATACTGCAGTGCAATACAAGGCAAGCAAACAGCTCAGGGTTCAGGGGTTAAATGCTCAAACCGGGCTCTAAAATAAATGTAGCTATCACACCATCTTTGCAAAAGAATTGACAAGTCAGCTTAACAAGATCCAAGCACAACCTAGTTTGCAATAGCTTCTGCTATGTTAAAAGCAGTTCATTCTTCAGCTACGCATTTATGGAACACAAGACAAACAGAAATGCACTCCAACGTAAACCGCAATGATTGATGAAGATGATAATAAAAAGCAGCACCAATTCTGCACCTTAGAAATGTTGCAGTGAAACATGTCTCCACCCCTCCGGGTGTAATAGAGTTTGCTGGGTGATGCGCAGTAGCCCCTGGCTGTGATCACTGTGCCCTGTGTGAGCGTGCACCCCGCACGCCAGCCATGCGTTTCTATGTCCGTGCATTAGCGTAAAGCACCGCGGTCCCGCCGGCGTGATGGATGCCCCTCTTTGTAGCACAGGTTAGAAGGCATCCTTGATGGGATAGGCCAACTGTTCATCACTCCCCAGCTTCTACACCCCCACCACCTCTCCCCCATCCATTCCCCACCTTCCCATTCCTGCTGTACATGACGAATGGCCTACACAAGAAATGCGCACTCCGATATCTAGCCATTTTTCCTCCGCCACAAGCATTTCTTCACCCTTTTCGTCTGATTGCTTCTTTTTCTTTTCTCCGCCTCTTTTTTTTTTTTTTTTCTTTTTTGCCATCCTCAGCCATCCATCTCTCATGGAAGGTTGGTGGTTAATGAATCTCCACTGTTTTTCATTTAGTTTCAATCTATAGGCTGACAATTTCGGCCTGCCTTTGCTGAACTAAGCCAAATTACCTACCTTTGTTCAGTTAAGACCAAAATAGCTTAAAGAAACACTTTGACTGAGGTTTAACTTATTTATCTGCACTTTTTTTTATTTTTTTAACCTTGTTTCAACTTTTTAACTGCAACATTTTTTCGTGAGGTAGATTTTCAATAGAGATCCCGGATTAGGAGAAGAAAACTTTGACAAGAACCTATATGGACAGAGCCCCAGTATTCTGACTACATCTTAATTATCTAAGCACACATCCTCTCTGATGTGTCGGTCGAACAACATTAATCTGTGTTTACCCGGAGCTGCCAGAGAAGATGCCTTGGGATTTATGCACCCTCCCGCTTCCTCACTTTGGTGTAACCGCTCCTTCCGCCGCTACTCAACCACTTATCTAACCAGTGAGATGTTACGTGAAATGCATTAGGGTTCACACCTTGCCATTACCGCTGAAGCCTGCTGGAGGTTCGCTTTTTTCAGTCAAGCAAGTGGAGAAAAAAAAAAAAAAAAAAATCAGGATCCAAATTACCATCCAGTGAAGCCAAAGAAAACATCTTCTGGGATGGAGACAGGGGACGTCAGTGGGCTCGTTAATGGGGGCGACTTGATAAACGGAGTAATTCATCATCAATTTCCGCGGCGAGGCACTGCGGAGACAAATTCTCTGCTCTTCTGGCGTGGGGAGACGGGGGGTGGGGGGGGGGGGGGGGGTTGCCCTGTCCTGGATGATTAATTTTAATAAACACAGCAACATCAACATTAATGCTGATTGCTGATTAAGTTCAGATCCATTATGTTCCCCCAACTGAGATGCCCCCCTTCCACTTTTCTTTATCCATCTATTTCTCTCCATCACCTAGTCATTATCCCTCTGCCTCATTTTCCCTTCCCTTAAATCTCTCTGCGAGCATCCGGGGGTTGTCATGAGTGTTTTTAGCATCAGGTGCTAAAAGGTCTTGGAGAAAGGAAAGCCAAGATAATAAGTGTGCTCTATTATAATGCATGATTCAATAGCTACAGTATGCCTAATTATATATTCTCGGAGCCCTAATACACTGGCTGGCAAACTACTGTGTTTATCCTCTGCCAACTAACTGAACTGGAGAGAAAACAAGTCAGGCGAGGTTAATACGAAAAGCTAACAATATACTGTAAATCTTGATATGACTAAAAAGCTACATACACTTGCCCTGGATTAGTGCCCGTCGAGTGGACGCTGAATCCTATTTGTGACAACAAAGCGGGCCCTATGCTACATGGATAAGGCCTACTTACACGCATCCCAAAGGGCCAACACAAAGCATATCCACCACTGTAAGCACAGAAGACTGCCTTCATGGGAAGGAAAAATCCGTTTGCATGCTTTTTTTTTTTCTCCATTCCGTCCGAAACCCAGATTAGAGCGACTGAATGCATTGCCCTGAAGCTGCTTAAAACAATGACATATGTCATTAAAAGCCAATATCACCTCTTACTATGAGACGCCTAGAGGAAGGTTGGTAAACCAGGTTGAGTGATATTGGCAGTCACGCAGTAAAAGCCAACTGGGTTGAAAATGTCCACACTGAGAAAACTGCCTTTAACAACAGAGGCAGCGTATTGACAGACAGACAAATCAGAGAAGTAAACTGCAGACCAAAGGTGGATATAAACTTAATACAGTGTGGCAGGCTGACCCCACAAACCCACAGACACACATACACAAAGCTGAAGCTGAGGAAGATGTAGGTGCATTCATTCACTTTGTTTTAATAGGCATAATTTTTTGTTGTTTTGAGGTCTTCTAGAACTGTTTTTTAGCTTTTCAATAAAGTTCCTTATATATTCAAATTCTCACATTTTGCGTCGAAATGCTATTTTTTCTAAGCTAGGACACACTAGTGTACTCTGTATAAGGAACACTTTAGGATCTTGCTATCAGAGGGCCATTTTTCTCAGGGAACTGAAGGTGGTATCTAGGTTTTTTTTCCAAAGCCTCCAGACTCCAATGACAGAAATATTAATTTTACCTTATAGAACAGGGAGAAAAATTATTCCACCTCATCTGGGCAGTTTGTGTCAATGTGCTCCATAACAATGTATTCTGTGCCATGATTTCCAAAACTTCACACATCAGTTACTGTATTCAGCATTCAAAGCTGAATATAGTAACTGATGTGATAGCTATTTGATCAAGCTGAATAGGCTTTTCCATTTCAAACCCCCCCCAAAAAGAAGTCAACCTTTAAAGACTGTTAACCATTTAAAAAACTGTCAGGGAATATATTTCCCAGCCAGAGATTAGCAATGCACTCAGCATATGTTCTGCAGTCATTGCTCTTTTATTTCCATCACTTGATCACAATCCCATACAGTAAATCCCTCCTATTTTATATATTGCTGTCTAACATCTTTTCCCTTGCTCTGCCTTTCCTAACCAAGATATTTCATGAGGCGTCGAGAGTGCATCCTTCAAACTAGCTCCCGTCCGTTAATAGTGAGGTGAGTGTGAGGGGCTATTTAAATCAACCACGATGTGCTGTCTGAGTCGCCTGTTTATCACACTGTCATGTGGCAGCTAGTGCTGATCACTAGGACCAAAACATGATCTCTTCCCGACACTAAAGCCTCCACGGGTTCTTAATCTCCTGGGTTAGCCCACCCTGTGACAGCCAGAGTGTTTCTGTGCATACAAATTGCTTCTCGGCTCTGCTCTCATCCCGTCAGGTAGATAAGTGGCTTTGGCTACTGCTGCAGACAGACAACTTTTATTACGGTTTCAAGGCGAAGACAAGCGGCTCGGGGGCTATTCACAGGTCATGGCAATTTGGACCACCCCCCTATAGAGAGCCTGTTCCAGCATGCATCGGGAGGTATATATTGCATATTTTTACCATCATAAACATACATCATTCTCAGTTTGGCACTTGCGGATACAGACCCACACTCAAAAAAAAAAATAAAAAATCCACAAGATTTTGTAAGTGCCTGGGAGGCAAACACACTAAAACAGGCAGAGATGCCCTGAGAAGTTTAATTCTTGTGTTGCCATGACAATGGCAGAGTCAAGAGAGTCAAGATGTGCCCTAAGCCCTAATGAGCTGCATGGGTTGACATGGAGGGCAATGAGGAGGTTTGTAAAAATAGAAACATGTGCAGAAAAGCAAGCCTGAATACATATAAACCCAAAAAAACAGGAACAGACATACAGCCACAGTCTCACACACCAGAAGCATCTTTTGCTGTTGTTTGTCTAAGAAACAAGACTCAATTTAAACACTCATTTAAATAAAACATGCACTATACAAAGGCTGTTTTTTTTTATTTTTAGGACAAACCACCAACTGTGCTCGCTCTAGAACTACAATAATTTCCACCCCGATGCATGTAATTAATCATATACTCAATCATGCATGCATACTGTACATGTTTAAATTGCACCTCTTAAAAAGGAACATTAGGCTAAAGTAGTAGCTTCAGGCTTTGGCCTTCATTAGGCAGGATTGCTTTAATGTGATTACAGACCAGTATTTGGCAGCGCCTATAGCACTGGATGCTGTTTGTGATCCAAGACTAGGTCCTGCAGAGTCAGACCACCTGTGGTACACAGCATTAATATCCAATCTTCTCAAGACTTTTTTTCTCTGCAGTCAACACTATAGGCTCCACAAAGACTAATGATCTATGCTGACGAAATGTTATTTCCTTATGCACAGTTGGCCAACAAACTCCGCAAGGATCTCAACTTCTGAGACTCCAGAAATATGTTTTAAAAGAACAGTGCGCGGGTAGAGCGAGCGTTTAACACAATGCATCAGCATTTTTTACTTAATTTACTCGGCGGATAGTCCTTATTTTCTTTCATTCCTACCATGTTGCCGTAGAAATCCCCAAGCAATTAAATTGACCTCAACAGAGGCTCAATTCGATTTCCAATGGAAGCACTGGTGAGACGCCAGGTATCCAACAGTCACACTCTAACAATGCAAAAAGATCGAATAAAAATAATGGCCTGTATGTATAGTAATGTGTAAAAATGATGTCGAAAAACAGAAAACAAGTGTTATCTTATTGAGTGACTGAAAGCCTGTGTGCATCAGACACTGAGATGTAATAGATGATTGACTTAGTCAGGACATTTAGAAACCAATTCAAAAAGAGACCGCCCCTAATGCTACCCTTTAGCTTCAAATGTTGGACAAAAACCAAGACAACATTTGACAAATTTTGTCAAGTTTCGGAATCTGGAGACTGGAAGGCAGGAAACAGGTTGGTCATCCAACACAACTACGTTCACAAAAATGGCGCAATGCTATCTTGTTAGCTTCTATTGTAGTACACTTTTAAGTCAGACTACAGAATAACAACGGTGTTATTATCTTATTACCTTCATAAATCATTTTGCATTATTATAGCATTTCATGACCCAGGGGCCAGACAGTATAGCATATTAAAGTGAGGCTTATGGGGGAACTACCCTGAATACTGATAGTGTCATTATTTTTTAGCCATTACATTCTACAATCAATATTTCATTTATTTAATAAGTTAAAACAAAAATCTTATCAGTTACCACTTTAAGTTAACAATTGTTTACTTGTGAATTTACTTCCTAAATTACAGCATTTATTTTTCACAAGGGGCATATTAAATGTTGGGATAGACTCTTCAAAAAGACTTTAGAATATGGAAAGCATCAGTTAATTATGTCATCTTGAGAATAACCCATATTTAATGTTTTATTCTTCATGAAAAAATAATGGTGTAAGAAATTCCCACCAGGAGCGGGTGAATCATAACAAATTAGCCGGCTTAAGTTGGTTGAATAAGTCCATAGCATGGCGTTCCTCCTCTTCCTCAAGGAAAGAAATAATAGATGCAGAGGGGCAAAAGTTTATGAATAAAAATACATCATCAGTGCAATCAACAGAGATGTTCCTGAGAGCTGTCCAAAACACTGTGGCTAAATTTAGCCACGGAGAACACCCTAATCAAATCAAGCGCAGGGACTGCAAACATACACTCTCCCTCTCTTTTTATTTTCATGAGCTCTGTCAGGCTGGATGAGTCGATGAGCGTGGCCTTAGGCAATATGAGAATCTTAAGATGTAGGGAGTGTTCGCCACTGCTTTCTCACTACTATCAAAATCCAATTCCAGAGTCCATGTTGTATGCCAAAGTTATATTTCTGTATCCATTATCAAAGTAATGTGGAGCCCACCATGCAGATACACAGTGACAGCCATGGTGAAGTCCTCTATATATCCTGCATTAGCACTGCATCAGGCATTTTTTTCTTCTGTGGAGGCAGCCTTATTATGGCCTTTCATTACACTTGTAAAGGTGCAAAATCCGAAAGAAATATCAAAAACAGTTTCTGCTTAAGGCTGGAGTATGAAGTCTGCTTTCGTATGTTTTTTTTATTTTTTATTTTTTGCATGGATTTCTCCAGACATTTTCATTTGAATGATCACTCAGACATAGGTAGGCATGTTCTGAGCTTTGAATTTACTACGGCTGGACCCAAAGCAACACCACTTGAGAAAAAGTCAGCATTAAGTGCCTGTATCAAAGACACAGCAACGGGAGGGAAGACAGAAGAAGGACGTTGATTCTCGTGCCTTGTGGAGTATCTCTCAAACATGCCCAGCTTTACATTTTCCCTCTGTAAGCCATAAAACTTATGTGGGACTTTGATGGTTTACGGGGACATTCCTGCACAGATGTAGCATATGACTGATAATTCCCAGTGTAATGACCCAAAATGACATGGTTTCCACATTTCTGTTGAACTATTTAATCTTCCGGGAAGTGGAAAGATTAACAGCTCTTATGATCTAATGACCATAACGGTCCCTTTAAAACGTACTGATGAAATTAATTCACACTTATTAGAGGCTCTGCAATTTGCCCCACTGTAGGTTTAAGCAGTGGAAATATGAACATATAACTACCCATTGTTGCTCATAAGGTGAGAGTATTTTGTCATACCTCTTTCCATGAAATGATTGTGACAATGAAATTTATCTTTGACATTTAAAGGGAATATATTCTAAAAATGTTATTAATCAGACCCTTCTTAACATATGGTGGAAATGGGGGAATTAACAAAGGATTGTGTCTAAACAAAAGTAAAAATAAATAAAATAAATAAATATTCCAACTTAATTGGCAACAGTTGTATGTACATATACCCTTTGATATTCATAAATTAGCAACATATATAATATAAAATATGAATATACTTTAGTAAAAGCATCAAAACATTCTTTAAGATTCAAAGGAAAAACTACCATTTTTTTTTAAACATTCTATGTTATTATACTAGATTATTATTATTTTTTTTTACATATCATATATTAATTATCACTTTGGATAGCTTAATCCATGAAAGCACAACATGATTTATTTTTTGACTGTTTATTTTGTATGTATAACTGCAGTAACTAGTAACTAACAATATCAAATTAATGTAACGTAGTAAAAGTTCCCTCTGGCAAGTAATGGTAAAGAGTAAAAACAGAAAATTAAAGTACAGATACACGCTGGAGTTGCATTCCTCCACTTTGTGTGTGGATAAGTATCTCAGCTTTAATTGAAAGCA